>JBBPBX010063671.1:0-14703 GCA_038048925.1 Garcialebias charrua | reverse complement strand
GACTCGGAGTAGAGCCGCTGCTTCTCCACATCGAGAGGAGCCAGTTGAGGTGGCTCGGGCATCTGGTTAGGATGCCTCCTGGACGCCTCCCTGGTGAGGTGTTCCGGGCATGTCCCACCGGGAGGAGACCCAGAGGAAGACCCAGGACACGCTGGAGGGACTATGTTTCTCGGCTGGCCTGGGAACGCCTTGGGATTCCCCCGGAGGAGCTGCTCCAAGTGGCTGGGGAGAGGGAAGTCTGGGCCTCCCTACTTAGGCTGCTACCCCCGCGACCCGACCTCGGATAAGCGGAAGAAGATGGATGGATGGATGGATGGATGGATAAAATATCCCCTTTTTAGTTGTGCCTTTTCTGACTTCCGTTCTGAACAGGCTGTTTATGATAAGGCCACGTCCTTCAAAAATCTGTTTACATTAACTCCGCCCTCCAAAGGGGATCTTGAGTCATACCGAGAGTCAGACGCCATTTCGGGCAGGGCAAATGAGGCGCTGACGTGTCGCGTAGGCCACTGAGAAACATCCATAAGTTCACCCTCCATGTTAAAAACTCTTCGTCTGACTCTTTGAAAACAAGCAATAAGGCTGCAGAGTAGGGCTGGGCCATATCATATCGTTACCGGTAATACCGGTATAAAAAGCTTGCCCGGGCAAAAATCTTATATCATGATATGCTAATTTCATGACGTAATACGTCAGGGCGCCCCGCCCCTTAACACCCGAGCGCTTTAAAGCTGGGGTATGTAAGATTGTAATGTAGTCTGTAACTTTTCAAACAATATATTTTTAACATATTTCTTCACTCTGTCACTATCTACTGACAAACTGATGTTAGACAAAGTAATCTCTGAAAAAAACTATAGTCCCCTTGCTTCTCTATCAGCATTTATAAAAACACTAAAAACACAGAGTGACCAGGACAATGACAGCCAATAAAAACAGAGTTTGTAACCAGCCAATTAAAAACAGAGCTTGAATTTGAATCAGCCAATAAAAACAGAGCTTGAATTTGAATCTCAGCAGAGCCTCCCCCTCAGAGCCATATATGGCTCTGAGGGGGAGGGATCAGAATGCTTTGCCTGTTGAAAATTTTTCTAAGTTCTGCACGGTACAGAAAGTTACACATAGCACCTTTAAACAACTGCGCACATCCCCTCCAGTCTGTACTGGTGTAAAACGCTAATTAGTTACTGCTAAAATGTTAAAAACAACGCGCGCGCGTCTCAGCTTCTCTCCCCCCCTGCTCTGCAGGCAGACAGCTGTCCCCCCTCTCCCCGTCCCGCTCCGCTCTGAGCAGCCGTGTCCTCGCTGTAAACTGTGTTACAAACACGCACGGCTCCACAGTCACTCCTGTGATGTTTCTCTGCACGCTCAATAACCTTGCTGGTTTATAGCAGACGTTGCTTTATTGTTTAAGCTGCACAAATACACTTAACAGACTGCATGATCCTCCACCGCTCCGTTCTCTGACTTTCTTTCACACCCGAACCTGCGCGCCTACGTCACGCTCTCACTGGCGGTGCGTTCACTGGCACTCTGTAATATACATGCACAACACTGCTGTATACATTACAACTCCATCAGAGACAGATCCGTTAAAAAAATGAATCAGAGGAATGACACAAACTTCATTTTATTTAGGCTAGTTGTTTTAGGAAACTACACCTGCACTTTAAAAATGATTGTTATTTAGATTGGAAAAAGTCTGCACAAAATATAGATAAAAAAACCACCACAAAAACTAAAGTGCAGGTGTAGTTTTACTTGGAGACTAAATACTTTACTAAATAAAGTAATTTCAGTAAAATTACCCCTTGTTGTTTTTAAAAATTTTATATAATACTGCAAAGCAACATGTTAAGTTAATTTTGTCAAATAAATACATTTGATTTTTTTTTTAGGTTATATCACGAAATTTATTGTTATCGTGATAATACTCTGAAATATCACGATATAATTTTTGAGCCATATCGCCCACCCCTACTGCAGAGTAACACACTGGCTGCTAACTGCTATACACGCTCTCTCTAGCGGGGACCGCTTTTTTCACGGACCACATCCGGCGCGGACCGGATATGGTCCGTGAGCAGTCGTCCGGTTGATTTAAGAGCCCGTAAATAAGTTTTTTCGTTGATAGATAATTAGTTATTAGCGGTACTGCATTTTAACAACAACGAAACATCGAACTCTAGGAGCCATTGTGCTGAGATGAACTCAGGAAAAACAACCGTGACGTCTTTTATACTGAAGTGGGTGGAGCATCACCAGGGGTTGCTAGGTGAGGGGCTGGACTCAAGGTGGGGGGGGGATTGTCCTGCAGCTTGTGACATCACAAGCTGCAGGATTTGAAAACGAGACATTTATATCACTGAAAAATAAATATACTTAGAGTAAATATTAGGGATGTCCCGATCAGGTTTTTCTGGCCCCGAGTCCGAGTCCTTTAATTTTAGGAATTGGCCGATACCGAGTCCCGATCCGATACTTCTAAAATACATTTTTAAAATGAAGGGGAAAAAAAATAAACAGATCCAGATGTCCCTTCATTTTTATTTTATTTACCTTAACATTTAACAGAGTACTTCTGTGAGGTAGATTGAACAATCAAGTAATAAGATTTAAAATAAAATTCTTCACATTGAAGTTTAGTGCAACAGTATAAATGTCTAATTTAAAATAAGCAGCTCAACTTAAAATACCAGAACATGACCACAACCTGAGCAGAACCAGAACCTGAGCAGAACCAGAACCTGAGCAGGCATGTAAACAAATAAACTGTTTATAAAATAAGGTTAGTAACATGCTTTTCTGAACAGCACTCCTTAACTCTCCTCCTGTGGCTTCACAGAAGGAAGTGTATGTTTTTAAATATAAATATAAAGTCTCTTGCAGCGTGAGCTGGCTCGTCTTCGGCTGCGTTGTCTGGTTAAACTCTGTGTATTGTGTCGGGTGTTTGTTTCTGATGTGCCTAATCAGGTTTGTTGTGTTAAATGCAGCCTTTTCCTTACCTCCTCTTGAAATACGAACTTTCCATTTGTCATCCACTTTAAAATATCTCCACACCACAGACATCGCTGCCTCCACTTCAAGTTAATGCCGCGTTCCGCTTCTTTTTTACGACAGTCACCGCTTTACGGCAGGCACTGCTTTACGGCAGGCACTGCTGCAAAACTATTGTGCATGTTTTGTTCCGAGACAATTTGACTCTGTAACTCAACATACAGTTAATATAATATTCCCGTTTGTGTTTAGAATAAATATACACATATATATCCGATCCCTGATCGGTGTGTAACGCCCGAGTCGAGTCGAGTCTGAAATCACGTGATCGGGACCCGGTTTCGGATCACGTGATCGGATCGGGACATCCCTAGTAAATATACCACTGGGTGCATTTTTTTGGCCCTAGGACTGTTTTTTTAAGAAGTACATAACCAAAGTTGAGTAAAAAAAACATTGAAAAGTGAATTTTGCATCTTTGGTCCCCTTTAAAAAACAAGGGGTAATTTTACTGAAATTACTTTATCTAGTAAAGTATTCAGTCTCCAAGTATAAAAATAAAAAACCAAGTCATGATCTACAAACCGAAGACAGATTGATTCTTGCTCTGTACCTGAAATGTCTTGTTCCATCAATGATGAGAGAATACTGCAAAACGTGTAAAGATTGTATAGATGCAGACATTCCTCTCACAATGGTATTGCCCAGTACAGTAACTGCAAAATCTCATTTTGCACCTTTGGGGATGTGTAGTCATGATACTGTGAAAGCCAGCGAGAGAGACATGCATCACCCTTAGATTAGAATTTTAACAACTGAATCAAATTGCCGTCTTTGGTATCATGTCCTCTTTTATTCATTCATTCAACCTTTATTTAGTCAGGTAAATCTCATTGAGCCTCGAGGGCTCATTTACAAAAGCGACCTGCTACAAACTAAAGAATGATGAACAGCAATGATACAAATACATTGAACAATAAACAAAAGAAAAGTAGCAAAAACTAGCGAACATTATAAGGTAGATGTACAAAATCAAAAACAGGAACAAATCTGCATTGGTTTTTGCCAGGATTCCAACAGATTCTGAAAATAATCATCTCTTATTGCTAGTCCCTGCCTGGCCAAGTACATTACTGACCCCAGTACATTTTGCAAGCAGTATTGTGCCTTTTTTTGCTGTTTGGCAACAGCACTGGACAGCAGAACATCAACTTCTTTCCCTTTTTGTGCATACACCATAACTGCATTCAGATTCAGATTCAGATTCTGTTTATTATCGCCATTGTCAATGAACAGGATTCACAGACTAGGAATTTGCTTCGGCATAACGGTGCATAAAATATATATGTAGGTGGCTTTGACTAAGCTCATGGTGCTTAAATCTTGTGGTAGCGTTCTTCCAGTTTGTAAACCTCTTAATCAAAAATGCTGCATCTACTTTTTTAGACAAAGTACTTTTTTCAATTGTGTATGTTTTAACACAATAAAAGCAAAGAATGCCCTTTGCTTTATCATTGTAGTGAAGCCATGGATGCTGATTATACCACCTGTCCTGAAAATGCAACGTTCTATTTGAAAGTTTTTGAGTCCCAATGACTTTGGAATTTGGCTGATTTGGTTTCATGAATGTATCAAAAAAATCATCTCCATCTTTTGCTTCAAGACTGCAGGCTCTCCCTCCTCAAAAGTCAAAGTCAACTTTATTGTCAGAACTGCAATATGTACAGTACAGGACATACACAGGATTGAAATTGCGTTTCTCTCAGTCCCTCGGTGCAACAGTAACCATCTAAACACTAAACACTAAAACATTTAATAAACATAAGCATAAAATAGTAAAAGTGTAACACTGTCCTGAGTTTTTTCATAGTAGTATAAAAGTATGAAAATTTACACCAACACTGAAACACCAAACACCCCTAAAACACCAAACACCCAATGAACATAAGCATAAAATGAAATAATAAAAGTGTAATACTGTCCTGAGTTTTTGCATAGTAGTATAAAAAGTATAAAAAGTATATCTATAAAATAAACTGAAGGTTCTAGCATTGACATTTGCAAAGAGTGGCACAGCAGCATATGAGTTAATGTACACAGTATATGTATGAGGTAGTTGATGTTGGTATAGAGGCAAAGTGGCATATGCAGTGAGGCACATAAGGCACATTTGGTATCCTTAGATAAGGCTAGTCAGAGAATACACTGTAAGATCCAATTAGTTGACCTTACTTAAAAAAAGTAAGCAAACTCGTTGCCTCAAAAAAATTAAGCAAAGTAGTCTTAAGATTAGTGAGTAAGAAAAGCTAATCTTTTTTAAGTTTGCAGTACTAAATCAAGTAGTACAACTAATACAAAAAAAATAAGTTCAGATAACTCATTAGCCATGCTTAGTGTTAACTTATTTTTTTTATTTGTGTTGACTGATGTAAATTTAACCCCACTTAGAATTACTAAATACCTACAACTTACTACCAACTCATTTTTAAATGTTAATTTTACAGTTTTGTTCTACATAAGAAGACCCTTTCCTGCATTTCTTACCTCTAATAAATGTTTTTAGTACATCAACAACTGGCTAAATTAACTGGGAAAGGGTTAATAAACACTGCAAAATATCACATCATGGTGATGCTGATATGTTTTCTTGTTGCTGTGTTCATCTGTGACCATCTGTGACCATCTGCTCATACAAACTCATGTTCGTGCTGCTGTTTATTCCCACTATATTAGGCTTAGTGTATTACTAGTTGATGTTTTTCTTAGTTAGTTCTCGATGTTATTACTGTTTTTCTCTTTCATTTGTTGTTGGATGTAACTGGGACCTCGTGTACATAATCTCGTTTTCATCTCATGTACCACATGCGGTGCAAATGACAATAAAGACTCTCTGACTCTGACTCTGACTCTGAAATATCAAACAAAAAACTAATTTAAACTGGTAAAACCACAGTAAAATTTTGTATGTAAAATAAAGGATATTTGTGTATTTTGTTCATCGCTAATAATAATCAAATTAAATGGTAAGAGTTACTTTTTAAACCCGCTAACTGACTACCAGTACTACTACTGTCATTACAAAACATGCAAAATGTAACATCATGGAATGAGAGGTACATATCACTTTTGAAAAATTTATTGTCACCATTTTTAAACAATTCAGCAACTCTGACTTAATCCACAATCAAAAACTGAAGATTAGCCTCTTTTAGTCAAGACAGTTTTCAATTAACAAAATGTACCAAATGCCAGGCAAAAAGCTTAAAATAAATTAAATGTAAATGTTTACATTTTTAGCAGTTGTCTTAATACTTTAAACAAAAAATGTGGAAATGTGGAAGTTTAGGCAAAAATGTGCAATACGTCAACCGTCCACAAAGCAACAACTTGTAGTACCGGTACCTTTTCTCCAACAGAACAGTCCAAAAACAAAAACTTGCGGTTTTTCAATGAACAGTCCACAGAGCAGAAACTTCAAATGTTTTTTTCCTGCTAACAGTCCACAAAACAAAAACTTGCAGTGCTTCTTCAATGAACAGTCCACAGAGCAGAAACTTCAAATATTTTTTTCCTGCTAACAGTCCAAAAAGCAAAAACTTGCAGTACCTCTTCATTGAACAAGTTAGAGTCCACAGAGAGAGTCCTTATTTAGGTGTCACACCACTCGTGATCGGTGAGTTCCTGTATCAGGGTGAGGACTCGGGGGTTCAGGTTGAGACGACGCTTTGAGTTTTTGTTCTCCACTTTGGTTCCCTTTTCTGGATTTATCCGGAAAAAAACACCTGTTAAAAGAAAAGACGACCATTATAATTATTTTGAAGTTTCAGTAAAGTAAAATACATATTTAAAAAAGCTAAGTCTGGTCCTCTGGACATTCAAAAAACAAAACAAAACAAAAAAGTAGAAATGTTTCGTCTTTCGTCTGAAAGACTTCCTCAGTCTGAGCTGCTGTATTCAGCTTAGTCTTATAAATAGCACCCTCTCAGTGGATCAACCAGTTTTCTGATGACAGACAAAACCAGCTGCTCCCATGATCAAGGAGGACCATCAGCCTAACGATGGATCGTTAGTACCCTGATGGTTGTTTGCTATTCACAGAGGGCTGAGTGATACTAGCAATAACAGCATTGTAGGAGGGGGACAGTTGAACCAGGAGGCCTCCACCCCTTTTTAATGATGGACGGTTTCTTTTCACAAAGATGGCCTCCTTTACTCCTCTCTCAAACCATCGTTCCTATGAACGAGGCCATCTACATACATACTACATACATACATACGTATGTAAATGTATATACTGTATATATATGTATATATATGTATACAGGGAACCCCCGTGTTACGAACGAGATCGGGACCTGAGAACGGTTCGCAGCTCGATCCGTTCGTAGGTAGGGGGTGAAAATTATATTTAAAAAAAAAAATTATTCATTCATTCATTCATTCAACCTTTATTTATCATGCTAACGGAGCGCGCGCACACATTTAAGCATGTAAAGTAGTGTACTGTAATGTTAAACATTGCTATTCACATTTACAGAATAAATAAAAATATATTTTCTTACTTTGAGATGGTCAAAGCCGACATCTTAGGTTGCCATGCGTTGATTGTTGTCGGGCCGAGCAGCGCGCCACCGCAGCTGCTCCAGGCCTGTGTTAGCTAGCTGGCTAGCTTCTGCTAGCCAAGCCATGAGCTAGTGTTGGAGCGGCGGCGCGATCAATCTGCAGCTTCTGCTGCTCCAGCCGCTGCTCCAGCCTGAGACGTCCACAGAGCTATTCCAGCTAGTAATTAATCCACATGATGCGATCCTGGTCACCAGTGTTCAAAAGGCCGGCTCCCGTGTTAGCTCCAGTGTTAGCTCTGGAGCTAGCCAGGCCGGAGGTGTAGCCAGGCCGGCCGGAGGTGTTCGCACGGCGGCCTGGCACGATCGGCGATAAATCCGCTGCTACTTGAGACATCCACAAAGTTCACAGAGACGTTTCCAGCTAGTAATTAATCCATATGAAGCCATCCTGGTCACCAGTCTTCGTCCAGCTCTCGGCAGCTAACCTAAGATGGCGTCCGCCGGTGTTCTACATTAATTTGTGACCGGAGACCCCAGTGACTGAACCTTAAATAGCGTCCGGTGTTCTACATTAATTTGTGACCGTGTAAACTGAAGACCTACTTCCTGTTTCCCAAAATTGCTCAAAAATGATCAGAAATGATCTTTTTTATCATAATTATTATTTATAAAGCCTTTAAAACAACCAGAGCTGCAACAAAGTGATGTACACATGAAATTAAGAACATTTAAACACAAAAAAAAAAAAAAAAAAAATTTTTTTTTTTTTTTTTTTTTTAATTCATATTTTTATTAAATATGATATGTTCGTAAGTCCCGTGGTTCGCAGGTCGATGGGGTCGTAGGTCGGGGGTTACCTGTATGTATGTATATGCATATATGTATATATATATATGTATTTGTATGTATATGTATTTATATGTATGTATGTAGTATGTATGTATTATGTGTGTAGTATGTTGTAAGTGTGTGTGTATGGGGTATGTATGTAGTATGTATGTAGGTATATATGTATTATGTAGTATAGGGTTAGGTATGTATGTGTGTGGTATGTAGTATGTATGTAGTATGTATGTACAACATTGTATGTATATAAGTATGTATGTATGTATGTAGAATGCATGTAGTATGCATGTATGTATGTAGAATGTATGTATGTATATGTGTATGTATGCATGTAATATGCATGTAGTATGTATGTATGTATGTAGTATGTATGTGTGTAGTATGTATGTATGTAGTATGTATGTATGTATGTAGTATGTATGTATGTATGTGTGTAGTATTTATGTGGTATGTTGTATGTATGTATGTATGTACTGGTATGTACATGTATGTATGTATGTACTGGTATGTATGTACATGTATGTATGTACATGCATGTAGTATGTACCTGTATGTAGTATGTACGTGTATGTACCTGTATGTAGTATGTACGTGTATGTATGTACATGTACCGGTATGTACATGTATGTATGTACATGTACCGGTAAGTACATGTATGTATGTACATGTACCGGTATGCACATGTATGTATGTACATGTACCGGTATGTACATGTATGTATGTACATGTACCGGTATGTACATGTATGTATGTACATGTACCGGTATGTACATGTATGCATGTACATGTACCGGTATGTACATGTATGTACATGTATGTACACGTACACGTATGTACACGTACATGTATGTACACGTATGTACACGTACGTACACGTATGTACACGTATGTACACGTACATACACGTATGTACACGTACATACACGTACATACACGTACGTACACGTACATACACGTATGTACACGTACGTACACGTACATACACGTATGTACACGTATGTACACGTACATACACGTATGTACACGTACGTACACGTACATACACGTATGTACACGTACGTACACGTACGTACACGCATGTACACGCATGTACACGCATGTACACGCATGTATACGCATGTACACGCATGTACATGCATGTATACGCATGTACACGTATGTACACGCATGTACACGTAGTGTACGTACACGCATGTACACGCATGTACACGCATGTACACGCATGTACACGTATGTACACGTATGTACACGTATGTACACGTATGTACACGTACCGGTATGTACACGCATGTACACGTACCGGTATGTACACGCATGTACACGTACCGGTATGTACACGCATGTACACGTACCGGTATGTACACGCATGTACACGTACCGGTATGTACACGCATGTACACGTACCGGTATGTACACGTACCGGTATGTACACGCATGTACACGTACCGGTATGTACACGCATGTACACGTACCGGTATGTACACGCATGTACACGTACCGGTATGTACACGCATGTACACGTACCGGTATGTACACGCACCGGTATGTACACGCATGTACACGTACCGGTATGTACACGCATCGGTACACGCATGTACCGGTATGTCCACGCATGTACACGTACCGGTATGTCCACGCATGTACACGTACCGGTATGTCCACGCATGTACACGTACCGGTATGTACACGCACCGGTATGTCCACGCATGTACACGTACCGGTATGTACACGCACGGTATGTCCACGCATGTACACGCACCGGTATGTCCACGCATGTACACGTACCGGTATGTCCACGCATGTACACTAGGGATGCACCGATAAATCGGCCGGCCGATCGATCGGCTCCGATTTCCTTAATTTGGGGAGATCGGTGATGGGCCGATCTTTAAATGAGAAGCCGATTTTATCTACCGATTTTATCTGCCTCAGCAAAGGTTGGAAAATCCTGAAAATTTAGGGTGCATTTTGACCTTTTAACACCTGAAAATCGGTATCGGCCAAAATCGGAATCGGCAGGTCAGACTTTCTAAAAATCGGTAATCGGTGATCGGCCAGAAAATTGAAATCGGTGCACCCCTAATGTACACGTACCGGTATGTCCACGCATGTACACGTACCGGTATGTCCACGCATGTACACGTACCGGTATGTCCACGCATGTACACGTACCGGTATGTCCACGCATGTACACGTACCGGTATGTCCACGCATGTACACGTACCGGTATGTCCACGCATGTACACGTACCGGTATGTCCACGCATGTACACGTACCGGTATGTCCACGCATGTACACGTACCGGTATGTCCACGCATGTACACGTACCGGTATGTCCACGCATGTACACGTACCGGTATGTCCACGCATGTACACGTACCGGTATGTCCACGCATGTACACGTACCGGTATGTCCACGCATGTACACGTACCGGTATGTACACGCATGTACACGTACCGGTATGTCCACGCATGTACACGTACCGGTATGTCCACGCATGTACACGTACCGGTATGTCACGCATGTACACGTACCGGTATGTACACGCATGTACACGTACCGGTATGTACACGCATGTACACGTACCGGTATGTACACGCATGTACACGTACCGGTATGTACACGCATGTACACGTACCGGTATGTAGGGCTGTGCGATATGACGATATATATCGTGGGGACGATAGAAACGTGTCTATCGTGCTACTTTCCTTCTATCGTCTCTATCGTGATAAATAAGAATAAAAAAATTACGGTCGCAAAGAAGCTTCATATTGTGGTTTTGCGAGATGACGGCGCTGCTTTATGTTTGACGCACGCGCGGGTTTGCGACACATGGTTTACGTTGTTAAACTCGAGTTCAACATTACGCAGCCGGCATGAAGCCGGTGTCGCCAGATATCTATGGGTGTCACAACATGGAGAAACAGCTGCGCAGGCAGCCCAAGAAGAAGAACTTTTACCAAAAAGAGGGGAAGCTCACCTTGTTAGCTTCCATTATTTAGCTCCGCTGAAACTCGGAGACAAAATGGGTCCAGAGGACACGAAGTCCAACCGAGTCCGAACTCGGGTCCAGTTAACCAATACAAAACAGACCAGAGACACAACAGAACCGGAATCAAACGCAACGTTTTCTCTTTTCTGTTTCTTTGCCTTGTTTACTCCAGATTCCAGTCAGAGCGGATTTCTTCTTCGTGGGTTTTATTAGCAGCCGTTGTTTTACCGCCACCTGCAGGAAAAATTTGGACCAAAGTTGGACCAAAGTTTCTACTTTGGTCCAAATTTCCTTGTTCTTTTTGTTCACATTCTTATAATTGTAACTGTATCTGTAGTAAAATAAAATAAAAAATAAAATAAAAACTTTGGTCCAAATTTTTCCTGTACACACACACACACACATCGTGTTGTATATATACAACACGATGTGTGTGTGTGTACAGGAAAAATTTGGACCAAAGTTTTTTTTATATCGTGATATATATCGTTATCGTGATATAAAAAAGTCCATATCGTGATATATGATTTTTTCCATATCGCCCAGCCCTACCGGTATGTACACGCATGTACACGTACCGGTATGTACACGCATGTACACGTACCGGTATGTACACTTATGTACACGTACCGGTATGTCCACGCATGTACACGTACCGGTATGTCCACGCATGTACACGCACCGGTATGTCCACGCATGTACACGCACCGGTATGTCCACGCATGTACACGTACCGGTATGTCCACGCATGTACACGTACCGGTACGTACACGCATGTACACGTACCGGTACGTACACGCATGTACACGTACCGGTACGTACACGCATGTACACGTACCGGTACGTACACGCATGTACACGTACCGGTACGTACACGCATGTACACGTACCGGTACGTACACGCATGTACACGTACCGGTACGTACACGCATGTACACGTACCGGTACGTACACGCATGTACACGTACCGGTACGTACACGCATGTACACGTACCGGTACGT
Source organism: Garcialebias charrua (assembly GCA_038048925.1). Taxonomy (NCBI): domain Eukaryota; kingdom Metazoa; phylum Chordata; class Actinopteri; order Cyprinodontiformes; family Rivulidae; genus Garcialebias; species Garcialebias charrua. The sequence continues at coordinate 2,300 of JBBPBX010063671.1, read as the reverse complement.
ACACGCATGTACACGTACCGGTATGTACACGCATGTACACGTACCGGTATGTACACGCATGTACACGTACCGGTATGTACACGCATGTACACGTACCGGTATGTACACGTATGCACATGTACCGGTATGTACATGCATGTACGTATGTACGTATGTATGTATGCATGTATATATGTACGTGTACATGTACATGTATGTATGTACCGGTATGTATGTAAATGTGACAGTATTTACCTCTCCATGGCCAATGTCCATTGCTTCCAAGTCAACAACACGAGACTTCCTCACCACTCTCCCTGCGAGATCGCTCTTCCTAGAAAACAAAACAGAGCTGTGAAGGTCCACACAGACAAATGGTTTTATGGCATAACTTCACAAACAGGAAGTCTTACCCAAATTATGTCCTCCTTCTCGGTCTCCTGAAGCTGGTAGAGGATCTTTGACAGCTCCTGATCCGACTCCATTTTCCCTATGATACGTTCCTTTTCTGCTTCACTCTGAGCACTCGCCAGCATGGTACAATACTGAACTGTGCGTGTGAAAAAACACAAACAATTTCAAAATATTAATTATTATTAATAATAATATATCTCCTTCACCGTCTTCATCTGAGTGTTCATCTCGTACTTCTCCAAACTGGTCTTCATCTCCTTCCTGCAAACCAGAAAAATTATTACTTTTATAATTTATTTTGAGCACAAACATCTGGATGTTCCAAAGCTTCTGAGGACAAAATTTACAATAACTTTCATCAGTGAAATTCAAAGTCAGGTGAATCTTATTTTCAGTGAGGGTAAGTTTGTTGTGCAGAAAGCTGAGAACAAAAAGGAATATAACATCATGAAAAAAAACCTTTACCTCTTCATCAGATTCAAATTGCACATTCACACCATATGTTTCATCAATGCTTTCATCTGTTAATAAATGGAAATGTCTCGTCACATTAACAGGAATAAAAATCTTAAGAGTATACATAGCTGCACTATAGATATCTCCTAAATTTTCACAAGTTGGCATGAGTTGTCTAAAATGTTAGTGTGAGAGGGCCTTATGACACATTCATTCTGATGTTTAAGATGAATAGATAAATGAATAAATCATTTAATGGTGATGGATTTTACTCACATGAAGCGTCACCAATAAAGGGAATTGTGCCTGCCATTCTTCAAGCTTGAAGATGCTTTTCCAAACAAGGATTTCCTGTAATAACATATTAACCAGACTTGTGGTTATAAATTAGAAAATTAAGAAAAAAAAACTATTTTAGTTTTACAGTTCGAATTACATTACACATGAGAATAATCACTTATTCATTACATGTCAAGCTCAGATATTTGTGTGGGTCCGAGTACAAATGCAGCTGCCAGGAAAAAGACAAAGAGGGAGGTCAAAGAGGAGATAATGGATGCAGTTAGAGAGGACATGAAGGTAGTTGGAGTGAGGACAGAGGATGCAGAGGACAGAGTGAGGTGGAGGAGGATGACTTGCTGTGGAGACCCCTGAAGAGGGAAAAGCCGAAAGAAGAAGATGCTCACCGTTTCACAGGGACCCTTTGCACAGCTAACAGAAGCTAGCTAGTAGTTGTTGAGCAGACTGAAATGGGAGGTTTGCTGGTGGCCTGTCTGATCCGTGATCAACAAGCCAAGGGGCAGCAGAACCAAACGTTTGGTTCAGGTTGCTGTTATTTTTTTAAGTGTTTGCAGTGTCTGTGCGACTCACTCGTGTATCCTCTTAGCTTAGCTGCTAAGAAGCAACTGGGAGAAGACACCCCTCGTGCCCCCACTTTCTTTTCCCTGCAGGGCAGGGCACGCGCGAGCACAGTTGCCTCAAACGAAAATTTAAAATTATATTGTGGAATATTGCCACTAGCTAGGTTTATGTTAAATATCATTAGTTGGCTAGCTAACTAATTATTAGCTAGCCAACTAACTTAGGGAGTGGTGGCGCAAAGGTTAAGAAGGTGAGCTTGTGATCGGAAGGTCGCCGGTTCAAGCCCCGGTACCGACAACATCAAAGATGTGGGTGGGATAAGTGAAGCGGTCACACTTGTATCCACCCTCATCTGCCCCACTCTGGGCCCTTGAGCAAGGCCCTTAACCCCCACCATCTGCTCCCCCGGGAACCCTAGATATCAGCTCTCTGCTCCACACAGAGGGCTGTGGTTGCTCGGTGGTCTGTGGTTGTGTCAGGAAGGGCATCCGGCGTAAAAACAACTGCCAAATCTTCGTGCGACCAGTTCGCTGTGGCGACCCCTAACGCAGGGAATAAAGCCGAAAGAAGAAAAAAAAAAAAAAAAAAAA
>JBBPBX010063670.1:0-20464 GCA_038048925.1 Garcialebias charrua | reverse complement strand
TGGACTGCAGCTAGAGTCAGTGCTTCAAGAACCACCACCCACAGAGGTATGCAAGACATGGGTTTCAACTGTTGAATTCCTTGTGTCAAGCCACTCCTGAACAAGAGACAGCGTCAGAAGCATCTTGCCTAGGCTAAAGACAAAATGGACTGGACTGCTGCTGAGTGGTCCAAAGTTATGTTCTCTGATTAAAGTAAATTTTGCATTTCCTTTGGAAATCAAGGTTCCAGGGTCTGGAGGAAGAGAGGAGAGGCACAGAATCCACGTTGCTTGAGGTCCAATGTCAAGTTTCCACAGTCAATGATGGTTTGAGGTACAATGTCATCTGCTGCTGTTGGTCCATGTGTTTTCTGAGGTCCAAGGTCAACACAGCCGTCTACCAGGGTTTTAGAGCACTTCATGCTTCCTGCTGCTGATCAACTTTAAGGAGATGCAGATGTCATTTTCCAACAGGACTTGGCTCCTGCACACAGTGCCAAAGCTACCAATACCTGGTTTAAGGACCATGGTATCTCAGTTCTTAATTGGCCAGCAAACTCACCTGATTTTAACCTCGTAGAAAATCTATGGAGTATTGTGAAGAGGAAGATGTGATACACCAGACCCAACAATTCAGAAGAGCTGAAGGCCACTATCAGAGCAACCTGGGCTCTCATAACACCTGAGCAGTGCCACAGACTGATCAAGTCCATGCCACGCTGCATTGCTGCAGTAATCCAGGCAAAAGGAGCAACAACTAAATATTGATGCTGTACATGTTCATACTTTTCATGTTCATACTTTTGAGTTGGCCAACATTTCTAAAAATCCTTTTTTTTTACTTGGTCTTAACTTAAGTAATATTCTAATTTTCTGAGATACTGAATTTGGGGTTTTCATTAGTTGTCAGTTATAATCATCAACATTAAAAGAAATAAACATTTAAAATATATCAGTCTGTGTGTAATGAATGAATATAATATACAGCAAACCCTCGACCTACGTCACCTGCGACCTACGGCAACTCAGACTTACGATTTTATCATATTTAATAAAAATATGATAAAATATATATATATTATTATTTATTTTTTTTGTTTAAATGTTATTAATTTCATGTGTATAGCACTTTGTTGCAGCTGTGGTTGTTTTAAATGGCTTTATAAATAAAGTATAATTATTAATTTTACGTTTTTATTACAATTTTATCGTATTTACGCAACTTCCGGTCGTTTCCGGTCGCCATTTTACAATTGTCTACTGCGGTCAATGGAGCTCCAGAGGCTACTGTCAGCTGGCTCTGGAGGACCGTGTGCCCGATCAGGGTTGCCTCATACGGATAAATTAGCTGGAAACACTCGGTCAACTCTGTGGACGTCTCAGGCCCGGAGGAGCAGCCGCCGATCGCCCCGTGATCGCTCCAACAACGCCGCCCGACATGCTAACGACAGCAGCTAACAGAGCAGCTAACACAGGCGAAGACACCGAGCCGACATGCCGCGGAGGGGCCATCTGCGGCCGGGAGCTCGCCGCAAATGTCCGCCTGGCAGTCGGGGGACACCGAGCTAACGCGGAGATACAAAGCCGACAGCCTTTTTGAATGAACTGACATGCTAACCATTGCTGCTAATGGCGGGGCCTAACCGTAGCTAACGCCGAGCTTGTTTTGGATGGAGGAACATCGCGGAGAAACGGCTTTCAGTAAGTTTTTTTTTTTCTGGCTCCAAATGTATGAAGTTAAGAAGCTAACAGTCATTCTTTTAAACAGTTTTGACCACGTGTGTGCGTGTGGAGCGTAAGGAAGCTGGGGGAGCTCGGACGGGTGCGAGCTGATGCTAAAAGACGAAGGCAGGCTTTGACCAGCTCAAAGTAAGACATTATATTTTTTATTTATTGTACAGTATTCATTTACTGTACAGTTCTGTGCATGTTTATGGCCTAGTATGTCTGCTTGTTCAGTCTCATGCCATTAAATATGTGTGCGGCACTCCGTTAGCGGTATAGCCGCGACCTATGTCAGAAACACGGACCTACGACAGGCAGGTGTTTTTGGTCCGCGAGGTACGACAACATCGACCTAAGTCACACCCGTAGGTCCCAATCCCTGACGTAACTCGAGGGGTACCTGTACAGGTCCTTCTAAAAAAAATAGCATATTGTGATAAAGAGAATTATTTTCCATAATGTAATGATAAAAATGAAACTTTCATGTATTTTAGATTCATTGCACACCAACTGAAATATTTCAGGTCTTTTATCGTTTCAATACTGATGATTTTGGCATACAGCTCATGAAAACTCAAAATTCCTATCTCAAAAAATTAGCATATTTCATCCGACCAATAAAAGAAAAGTGTTTTTAATACAACAAAAGTCAACCTTCAAATAATTATGTTCAGTTATGCACTCAATACTTGGTCGGGAATCCTTTTGCAGAAATGACTGCTTCAATGCGGCGTGGCATGGAGGAAATCAGCCTGCTGAGGTGTTATGGAGGCCCAGGATGCTTCGATAGCGGCCTTAAGCTCATCCAGAGTGTTGGGTCTTGCGTCTCTCAACTTTCTCTTCACAATATCCCACAGATTCTCTATGGGGTTCAGGTCAGGAGAGTTGGCAGGCCAATTGAGCACAGTAATACCATGGTCAGTAAACCATTTACCAGTGGTTTTGGCACTGTGAGCAGGTGCCAGGTCGTGCTGAAAAATGAAATCTTCATCTCCATAAAGCTTTTCAGCAGATGGAAGCATGAAGTGCTCCAAAATCTCCTGATAGCTAGCTGCATTGACCCTGCCCTTGATAAAACACAGTGGACCAACACCAGCAGCTGACATGGCACCCCAGACCATCACTGACTGTGGGTACTTGACACTGGACTTCTGGCATTTTGGCATTTCCTTCTCCCCAGTCTTCCTCCAGACTCTGGCACCTTGATTTCCGAATGACATGCAAACTTTGCTTTCATCCGAAAAAAGTACTTTGGACCACTGAGCAACAGTCCAGTACTGCTTCTCTGTAGCCCAGGTCAGGCGCTTCTGCCGCTGTTACTGGTTCAGAAGTGGCTTGACCTGGGGAATGCGGCACCTGTAGCCAATTTCCTGCACACGGTGGCTCTGGAATCGGCCCTTCTCCACAATCTTCCTCAGGGTTCGGTCACCTCTTCTCGTTGTGCGGTGTTTTCTGCCACACTTTTCCCTTCCCACAGACTTCGCACTGAGGTGCCTTGATACAGCACTCTGGGAACAGCCTATTCGTTCAGAATTTTTTTTCTGTGTCTTGCCCTCTTGCTTGAGGGTGTCAATGATGGCCTTCTGGACAGCAGTCAGGTCGGCAGTCTTACCCATGATTGCGGTTTTGAGTAATGAACTAGACTGGGAGTTTGTAAAAGCCTCAGGAATATTTTGCAGGTGTTTAGAGTTAATCTGTTGATTCAGATGATTAGGTTAATAGCTCGTTTAAAGAACCTTTTCATGATATGCTAATTTTTTGAGATAGGAATTTTGGGTTTTCATGAGCTGTATGCCAAAATCATCAGTATTAAAACAATAAAAGACCTGAAATATTTCAGTTGGTATGCAATGAATCTAAAATATATGAAAGTTTCATTTTTATCATTACATTATGGAAAATAATTTTTATCATAAAATAACCTTTATCACAATACTGTATACTAATTTTTTGAGAAGGACCCGTACAAGGTCTCTCTTGTAAATTAGTCTCCGAGGTTCAATGAGACTAACCTGTATAAATAAAAGGTTGAATTAATTAAATGTTTCACTTTTTGAATGGAATTACTGAAACAAGTTAACTTTTTCATGATATTTTAATTTCATGACAAGCACCTGTATTATGCCGTCACTATTGTATTTTCATATTCTGCTTTACTCCTCTGTGTTTCTACTTAAGGAGACGTAAAAGACTTTGTTTTGCATCTTGGTACATAAAAAGACTATGATATAAAACAGAGCTAGCACAGAGGCAGACAGAGGTAATAATGTTTAGCTCTTTTGGGTAAAACAATTTGTCAGACCAAACTCACTTGAAATTGAAATGACACCAGTAACAATAAATAGTCAAGTTAATCTGAGACAGGCTAAATAATTCAGTTTAATGCGACACAGGGAGAATGAAGTCTGAGGTGAAGGCCTGGAACCGTTTTATCCCATCAGTCTCAAGAGCGCTGAGGATCCATCAATCACTCAGCCTGCTGCAGCTCAGTCAGTCTGTCCCAAAGAGTTTTAGCTCCAACACTCTAACACTGTATGTTAACTAAGCAACAACCTTTTTGCTAATGAATACCTATAAAAGACATTTATTTTAAATTGTTGAATTAATTATGGCATGTCCTGAAATCTGTATTTGAACACTGGCTCAACTGTTAGGAACAACATGTGACACGGAATAAAAAGCTCAATACAGTATAAGGCACAAGATGACACACTCAGACTAGGGTGAATTTATTTAATAGGACAGGAAAGCCATAAAAAACAAGACACTACAAAAGTGATAAATGAACAGCTATTAACATGAGATTGCTGCCAGAGACACTTTGTAAGAGTCTATGCCAGTTGACATTGAAGGGAAGGTGAACAAGTTGCTGCAAATCTCCTTCTACTGGGGTAAATATAGTATTCGCTGTTGAAATTCAATTTTAAAAAGCTATACTCCTAGTGGTGTAAAAAAGCAAAAAGTGTATTTATGTGTCTTACTTTTTCCAGAGTATTCCAGCACTAGCAGACACACCGGTCACGCCAGCCAGGGCAGCCAGCATCAGCCTCCTCCGGCCAGCCCCTCGCACAGCCCCATTGTGGTAACGGCGGGACAGCTGCGATAACCCCACCGAAACTGCGGACAACACCCGCAAGCGAAACATCCTGCAGAAAGAATATTTGAGGATAAAGGCAATAAATTTAAATCTGCACTTTTTGTATTGTATCTGCATGGTTTCCACCATTTAGCATTGATGTGGTGTGATGTCGTTTTGCTGCTTTGCTGATGACACTGAATTTAAAGCAACATTTTAACAGCACCACTAGCACCTCCTTCTAAGCAACACTTTACAAAATTTACACTTAGTCATTTGTGCGAACCGAAAACCAAGGTAATGCAAGAAGTGCACTTACGCAATTTACGTGTCGACATGCTAAGATGTGATTGTGTCTTGGAGACACCATTCAATGTGTACAAACATTTCTTTTTTTTTAATAATTTTATTTAAGCATCCATTAACAACAGTATGTGAAAACAGAAACAAAACAGGTATGACATATTTTCTTTTTCTTCCTGTTCCCCCTACCCTTCCTTATCTATCCCCATCCTGCTGCTACAAACAGTAATAATAATAATGTAAATAAATTATAGACAAACAACTAATAAAAAATAAATAAATAAGTAAATAAATAAAATAAAATAAAATAATAACATACCGTTAATTCAAAAACGTGGACAACATACAGAAAGGTGTCCATACAACCGTGGGTATAGAAACCAAGTCAGGACATGGACGAAAAACAAAAACAAACAAAAAAAAACTGCACAGGTTGATAAGCACTGTCAGTGACCAAAAACCATCCAGAAACCAATGAGGCTGCCGGGCCGGGGCACAGGCACATACACAGCAGAACCAGCTCTCGTGTGACCCTCAGGATCGAGGGAGGGCATCCAGTCTCTCAAAGTAAGATAATAGAGGGGCCCAAGTTTTATAGAATTTTTGGGTTGAACCTCTAACACTAAATTTGATCTTCTCTAGTTTAAGGAAAAGAGTCAGATCTTGCAACCAGAGAGAAGCTTTGGGTGGATGTGCTGATTTCCACACTAATAGTATTCTTCTTCGGGCTAGGAGAGTAGAAAAAGCCAGTACATTTTTAAAATCGTGGGTTAATGGTATATCCTCCCCTGGGACTCCAAATATTGCCAGTTCAGCACTGGGTTGGATACTTATATCAAAAGCTTCAGATAAGGTCTGAAAAATGATAGACCAGAAGTTGTGCAACTTATCACAGGACCAGAACATGTGAGTTAGATTCGCCTTGACTGTATGGCAACGAACACAGTTTTCGCTGATTGTAGGGTAAATCTTTGAGAGTCTGGCTCTGCTGTAATGAATCCTGTGGAGGACCTTGAACTGAATTAGTCCGAGTCGAGCACATGATGTTGACCCATTTACTCTACGTAATGCGTGCTTCCAGGTCTCATCCGTGACGTGTATACCAAGCTCTTCTGACCATTCTGCTCTGATCTTGTTAAGTTTCACTACATTGAGTGATGAGATGCTATTGTAGATTTTGGAAATGAGGCCTTTACATTGTGTAGGAGTTTGCAAGATGATGTCCATTCCTCCCTTTGGGGGTAAATTAGGAAAGCAAGGACTGATGTTGCGAACAAAATCTCTAATCTGGAGATAACGGAATAGGGAGGAACGATGTAGACTAAATTTAGAGGCGATAGCATCAAAGGTAGCGAAAATACCATCTATATAAAGGTCACTAAAGTTACTTAAGCCTGCTCTCTGCCATTGGGCAAAGACAGGATCTAATTTGGATGGCAAGAAAACATGGTTATCACATATGGGACTATAGATAGAGAAGTTTGTCATATTGAAGTGTTGTCTAAATTGTGACCATATTTTTAGTGTAGAGATTACAACTGGGCATGTAGAATATTGTTTAGGAGAGAGAGGAAGCTTTGAGGCAACTAATGCAGGGAATGATGATGGCTTACATGTGTTCAGTTCTAATTGGCACCAGCCAACATCTGGTTGTTGTAACAAACAGACTACTTTTTGTAGGTTTGCTGCCCAGTAATAATACAATAGGTTAGGTAGAGCCAAACCCCCGTCTTCCTTTTGTCTCTGAAGGAAACGCCCGCTAATTCTGGGGTGTTTGTTATTCCAGATGAACGAGGACAGCTGTTTATCAATAAGTTTAAAAAATGATTTGGGGAGAAAGATCGGAATACTTTGAAATAAATACATAAATCTAGGCAAGATATTCATTTTAATACATGCAACTTTGCCAGCTAGCGATAAATTTAAGACACTCCACTTCTGGAGATCGCGTTTAAGATTATTGAGCAGAGGGGTGAAATTTTTTTCAAACAGATCAGGAAAAGAACGTGTCACGTTGATTCCCAAGTATTTGAAACCTGTTCTAGAGAGAGGGAAGGGCAAATCAGTTTCTGTAATTTGGAGTGCAGAGTTATTGATTGGGAAACATTCACTCTTTAAGAAGTTCAACTTATATCCTGAAAATTTACCAAAACGGTTTAGTAAACTCACGATGCTGGAGATAGATGATACCGGGTCAGAGATGTAGAGCAATAAGTCATCTGCATATAGGGACAGCCGATGTTCCAGTTGTTTTCTATAAATACCCTTAAAGTCCAGTGAGGTCTTAAGCATAATTGAAAGTGGTTCAATAGCTAAAACGAAAAGAAGCGGGCTAAGAGGGCAACCTTGCCGGGTACCTCTAGATAGAGTGAAGGGCCTAGACCTCGTTCTATTAGTGATTATGTTTGCTTTGGGTGATGTGTATAACAGCTGTACCCATGATATAAATTTATGCCCAAACCCAAACCTAGCCAATACTGTAAATAAGTAAGGCCACTCGACTCGGTCGAATGCCTTCTCCGCGTCGAGAGAAACCACAACCTCAGGGGTCTCTCCCGGTGAAGGGGCATGAATAACACCAATAAGCCTACGTATATTAGAAAAAGAGTGACGACCTCTCATGAACCCGGTTTGATCCGAGGAGATTATATCTGTCATGACCGCGTCCAGTCTCAAGGCCAAAAGTTTAGCTAAAATTTTAACGTCTCCATTAAGGAGTGATATAGGCCTGTAGGAAGCGCAGTCCGTCGGACTTTTACCATGTTTTAATTAAAGTGTGATATTAGCTTCTGTAAGGGTCTGTGGCAAGTTTCCATTCTCCAATGAGTTGTTAAACATTTCAAGTAAAAGAGGTGCTAATTTTGATGAATTTTTTTTATAGAATTCAATTGGAAAGCCATCTGGTCCAGGGGTCTTGCCACTTTGCAATGCTGAAATAGAGTTGATAACTTCAGTAAGAGTGAGGGGCCTATCCACATCCCTTTTCTTATCTAGATCTATAGCAGGGATATTCAAGTCGTCTAGAAAATCTTTCATGTCTGAATTATCCTCTGGAAATTGTGAGGAGTATAAATCAGAATAAAATTTTTCAAAGACTTGGTTTATTTCAGCTGGATCAACAGTTTGCTCTGTAGCTGACTTTTGAATCTGTGGTATGAGCTGTGCCGCTGACCGACTTTTGAGTTGGTGGGCCAAAAGGCGGCCCGCCCTCTCACCGTGTTCGTATATGAAGCCTCGGGATCTGAGCAGGGATTGTTCAACATCCTGCGTTGAGATAAGGTTATATTGCATTTGTAGACATAGTCTTCTTTATATAGCTCGGGGGAGGGTGATATAGAGTGCCTACGGTCCAGTTCTAATATAGAACTAATAAGTTGGTTCTGCCTTGCTTTTCTAATTTTGTTGCGTGTAGCAGTGTAAGATATTATTTCACCTCTGATTACCACTTTTAATGTTTCCCACAGGATAGAGGGAGACACCGAGTCTGATTTGTTTTCTAGCAAAAAATTATCTATCACAGTAGACATCAATTCAAAAAATGTATCATCTGCTAACAAAGTTGAGTCAAGTCTCCACATGGGGCGGTGAGCTTGATTAAGTGATAAGGCTAAATCCAATATAACTGGGGAGTGATCAGACTCTACGATAGCAGAATATTCACTTTTCTTGACAGAGGGTAACAGAGATTTATCAATAAAAAAATAATCAATCCTTGAATATGACTGATGGACATGTGAAAAGAAAGAAAACTCCCTACTATCTGGAAACAAAAAGCGCCAAGGGTCAATGCAGCCCGTCTCCTTCATGAATACTCCTAAGGCCTGGGCCATCTTTGATGGGGATGTCGAACTTGAGCTTGATCGGTCTAGGGTTGGATCCATTACACAGTTCATATCACCACCCAAAATCAGGCGGTGAGAGTTCATGTTAGGTAGAGCAGATATTAACCCGGACACAAAGGCGGGGTCGTCCCAATTAGGAGCATATATGCAAGCAAGTGTAACCTGAGTATCATATAGAGAACCAGATACTATAACATATCTACCCTGTGGGTCTGATATGGACTCGCTTAAAGTAAACTGTATATTTTTGTGTATCAATATTGCTGTCCCTCTGGCTTTTGTGTTAAATTGTGAATGGTAAACTTGTCCCACCCATGGCTTCTTAAGTTTTATATGATCTGTAGAAATCAAATGAGTTTCCTGTAAAAATGCAATTTCAGTTTTTAGTTTTTTAAGGTGAGCAAAATTTTTTGCCCGTTTCACTGGTCCTCTCATGCCCTTCACATTCCAGCTGGTAAAACGAACCATTGAGGCCCCCCCTCTCATATTACTGTTACATATGTCAGCCATAACAATCTAATTTTATACGTGTTCCGGCCCGACAGCCCCACCCGGCAGCACATGTCCACTTATCCACGGTATACAAACTTGAGAAAAAAATCAAATAAAAAAAACAACACAAATCACAAATGTGAAAGGAAAATGCAGCACTAAACCCAACCCTTATTAGAACCCACCCCGACTGAGTCTTCACTTCTCTTGACGAAGCCAACTGCTGTCCCCTAAATACCCGATAGGTCCTCCGATAGGCCATACACACAGTCCCAAACTAACTGTAGAAGGTTCCCAATAAACTTAACATGCAGGAGTTACACACTAAAGTATCAGTAATAATAAATAATGGGTAATTAAGCTCCACAGGGCACCTATACAATGACCCACGTCACTATAAATGTGAGTTTTTAGGCTAAAGTACACTAATTTAAATTAAATTATGACGGCCAGCAGCAGACATTAGAACTGGAGAACCAACAATTAAACCTTTAACATATAATTTTTAATTTCTGACCGTAAGTAGGTGGTAAACAAAGCAACAGAAATAGCAAAAATAGTAATAATATCAATAAAATCAAATAATAGTAACAATAAAGGGTCTATTCGTTTGCATGTAAACATGGCGCAAACATACTCACAAATGTATAGATTTATGTCCTTGTGAGAGAGAGAAAAAAACAACAAAAAAAAAACGGTATATCCATTTGAAGTTGAGTGTTGTCCAGTCATTTAAAGCCGAGTGTGCAAATGCAACTCCCAACTCAATAAAAATAAATAAATAAACATTTTTTTTTTTATTATTATTACTTTACTTTTTATTTTACTTTTATTTTCTTTCTACTATTTAGTAACCTCTTTCCTCATTCTCGGATGATTTTACCCTCTTTTTACGTCCTCTCCATCCATGCTGCATCTGAGCACCCCCTGCCGTCCCCCAAGTCTGCTTGTCAGAAGTTTGTTTACTTTGCGACACAACTGTCGTAAAAAGCCTGGGCTTCCCCCGGCGTTTCAAACAGATGGGTTTCCCCTTTAAACGTGACTTTAAGACGGGCAGGGAAAAGAAGACGAAACGACACACCTCTCTTGTAGAATGCTCCTTTAACGTCGTTGAACGCCGACCTTTTCTTTGCAAGAGTGACGCTAAGATCTGGATATATTCTGAGAGTGATTCCTTGATACTTTATTTCGTGTTGCCTGGACCATCTTAAAGCGACTTCCTTCTCCCGATATCGATGGAATGCAACGATGAAGGGCCGCGGTGGTCGTCCTGCTGCGGGCTTGGGTCCAGCTGTGCGGTGCGCGCGTTCCAATTCCGGGGGAGAAGGAAATGTGTCGTCTCCCATAACATCCTTTAGCAGCTCGGAGATAAACTTGGTTGGATCCTGGCCGTCTTCACTGCCTTCAGGTATGTTAAGCACGCGTAGGTTTGATCTCCGAGATCGATTTTCCAGGCTTTCCAGGCGTTCGAGTAAGGTTGCGTTTTGGGCTTGTAGAGTTTTAACGACAGCCTCAGTTTCACATAAACGTTTAAAATTGTCGCCTGCCAGGGTTTCAGCTGCCACAAGACGGCCCTGAAAGGAGCCAACCTCGTCACGTAGTCCGTCCATCGATGCTTGTAGAGGCCGAATCGATTCTTGAATTAGTGCGGCCACATCCTCCTTAAAGTTGTTCCGCTGCTTAGATAGTTCTATAACCAGCTGAGACATGGAAACAGAGTCTCCACAATCACTTTCGCCAGGAGTCCACGGAGTCCGTGGCCATTGAGGCTACTTTACTAGCCAGGGTATTCGCACGCCTGGTTGAAGGCTTTTGTTTAGTGTTGTCACTGGCCATCATAACGTCTCAAGTGTACAGAAACTGTGCTTCTGTCAGTCCAGTGCTTGATGGAGGTATGTAACTCCGGTTTTAAAGTAGTTTAAAGAAAGTTAGTCGGGAGCTCCTTCAACCTGCTTCCTCCTTCTACATCACCAAACCGGAAGTCCCAAAACCCGTCACCAGTGCTTTAAGTGGAAAAAAATAAGTGCCGGTACCCTCCCTAATGTCATAATAATATGCATACCTGCAAACTCAGAAGGGATGAAAAAGGTGACAAACGTTGCGCCAACCCCCCCCGAAAGATTTTGTAATTTTTTAACATGCTTCAGGTAAAAGTCATTTACTAACCTAATTTAATGAGGACATAAATAGGAAAGATTGTGTCAACCAAAAAATTAACAACCAACAACAGCAGCAAGTCAAATACAGCAGAACATTTTGCTAACAATGCGCTGCTCCGAGTCAACAGATGCATTTAAAAACTTAAGACTTATCTCTTCAGACAGGCTTTTGGTTAATTTTGTACATTGATTTTAGAGTTATGTTTTACCTTTCTGTATAGTACTTCTGTGATTTTATGATTTTATTTTTCCTTTTGTAAAGCACTATGTGACTCTCATGTCTGTGAAATGTGCTATATAAATAAAACTTACTTACAGTAAAAACTCATTTCTTAAATATGCTGGTGAAGATGTTTTGCCAGAAATTTTGAATAAAGTAGATGCCATTTCCTGCATTCTTGTGTATTTTAACAAGTTGTTAAACATCTATGTTTACCTACATGTAAACATGATTCACTAACTATTTTAGAGACATCTAACAAAATAAAGTCAGGTCCTGTGGACAGATTAAAAAATTGTTGAAATTATTATTGATCATGAATCAGGATATTTTAGAGACACCTCATTTAACTAGTTCATATAGACATCATCCTGTTTTTAAATTCACTCCTGTGGCTAAGATAATTAAATTAATGTGATACTTTATCACAGTGGCTTTAGGGGTGCAATTGACTGTTATTTTGTTAATTTTTATTTAGTTTTATTTGTAACACAACATGCCATTTTACTAAACAATGGTTACACTGCATGTATAAAAATATTAACTTTACCCACACGTTGGAGGAGTTACTTCCGCTTCCCTCGCGCTCTGTCGCGCTGCAGAGTTGTTTTTATTTTTTTTACAGACTTCGCTGTCGTCTCCTCCCCCTGTCTATCCTGAGGTTGTGATTGGCCAAATGACGCGCTCCACCAAAGATGTTTTATTGTCGTGAAGATGCATTACTCTTTCTTGAAATCCAGTCGGGGGAAATTATGCATTCTAATCTGCCACAGGTCTTTCAAGTGGAGAAGACGAAAATAAGTTCCGGAATGCACCTTACGCTTAAAAAAAGTCCCGGTACTCTCAGGGTTAAATTTTAGAAGTGGCGGAACTGGGTACCGGTGAGTTCCGGCCCACTTAAAGCACTGCCCGTCACAGATTACCGTATTTTTGGGAGTACAGGTCGACACCAACCGGTACAGAGCATGGCTTTCAAAGGAACGAGTTTCCTTGATCCGCCATTGCCTGACAAAGTTTAAACTGGATCAACGGGTCCCCCTGAAAAGGTGCCAACGCCTCTTAGGCCTCTTGGCGGCAGCCATACCCTGTGTGCCACACGCATTGCTGAAAATTCAGGCCCTACAAGTGTGGCTAAACCATCAGACACAACCTGTCCTGCCTGGTCAAACAGGAAAGGTCAGGATAGATTCAGAGTGCCTGAGGGCCCTGGAACCTTGGAGAGACTTGTCTGTTTTCACGGAAGGGGTCCCGCTAGGTAGAGTGTTATCTTGTGTGGTCATCATGACGGATGCCTCAAAAACAGGATGGGGGACAGTCTGCAGAAATCAGAACGCCCGAGGCCTTTGGAATGAACAAAAAGCAAGATTACATATAAACTTCTTGGAATTGTTGGCCGTATTCCTGTCAGTGAAATACTTTTTTGGCAAAGGTCTGATTGCAGGGCAGCACGTCCTGGTGAAATCAGATAACAGGACCACGGTGTCCTTCATCAACAGGGAGGGAGGGACAAGATCCCAAGCCCTCCTCGGCCTGACGCGGAAGTTGCTCACATGGTGTGCTCCGAGAATATTGTCGCTCAGGGTGACTCATGTTCCCTATGAACTGAATTATGGAGCAGATGCCCTCTCGAGAGGGCCTTTCTTGGCGTCAGAATGGAGACTGAACCCACGAGTCGTGGAACAGGTCTGGTCACGGTTTGGGAGAGCCTCAGTGGACTTGTTCGCTTGCAGAGCTAGCTCACAGTGTGACCTTTACTTCTCTTTGAAGGAAACAGACGCACCGTTGGGATCGGATGTTCTGGCCCATGATTGGCCAGTAGGGGTGCTGTACTATGCTTTTCCACCTGTCCCTCTGATCCAGGTGACACTGGAAAGTGTACGTCAGGGAGCCCTCTCCCTGATACTGATAGCCCCCAGGTGGCCACAGAAACAGTGGTTCCCGGAACTGATCTCGATGTTATCAGGGATACCATGGTAGTTGCCTCCTCACAGGGACCTGCTGACTCAGGCACGTGGGTAGCTTCTACACCCACGTCCAGAGTTGTGGCAGCTTTCAGCCTGGCCACTGAAGGGAATTGGCTGAGGGCCTAAGGCAACAACATACACAAGAGAGACCCTGGTTTTTTATGTTTAATTGGGAGATGTTCAGGGGAAGGGTTCCCCTTTCCTTTAACAGGTCTCCAACATCAGAATGGGCTCCCTTTTGACAGTCCTAGTAAGTTGTCTGTTCAAGGAGCAGATGAGGGACTCGTGCGTGCCCCTTGTTTATATGAAATTATTTCCCTTGGGGACCTGGAAGGTTACTCTGTGCTTGAACTGGGTTCTTTACCTCCACATTGCCATCTGGTTGCCAGTGGCGTAAGCGGTCCCTTGCCCTTTTCCTCCTGTTTCTCAAAATTTCCAGGGAAAAAGGAGATGATGGGTAATTACACTAGTGGAGCACGCTTGTGCTGTCTCTGGCTGGTGTTTCATCTATGTGTCCTGTGGTAACATCAGGTTGATGTTTCTACATGTGGTGTTTTTCTTATCAGGCTGTGCTCTCTACATACCTTGTAGAGAGCGGCTGGGAAATGCCTGTCGTATTAAGGCAGATGTTCTCACATGCATTTTGCTGAGCATTTCAAGGGCGTGAATGGATTACGTTCCCATAGCATTTATGTTGCACCGAGTGACTGACTGATAAGGGAACTGAAAGTTATGCACCATAACTCATGTTCCCTGAAGGAAGGGAACGAGGTGCAACATACCTGGCCCTTTCAATGCTGAAAGCTCGGTGAAGTGCATTCAAGAGAAAGTAGGATGGGCGTCCGCGTCTTAAATACCCAGAGGGAGGGGACTCTGGCGTGACGCTGACGCCCCTGCCGTAAAGGCGTGATTGTATTCCTTCAGGTAATCGCGCGGAGTGCAATTTCCCATAGCATTTATGTTGCACCTCATTCGCTTCCTTCAGGGAACATGAGTTATGGTGCATAACTTTCAGTTTCTTGCCAAATAGTGAGACAAATCTATATATTTCATCTAGAGTTGTTATATTAAACATTTCAGACTAGTTTACTACCTTGTAAGCGCAATAATTATTTGTAAATCTATATTTTTTAGTATATAATACTTTATTAGTTGTAGATACTTATAATGCAAGGATAAAGTACAATAGTATATGCTAAAATAGACTTACAAATGCTTAACGTGCTTACAAGGTAGTATCAGTGTGAAATGTTTAATATAACAACTCTAGATGAAATATATAAGTGGCATTTTTGGTTCACTATTTGGCAAGAAACTGGTCAGTTTTGTCTCTGTGACCATTAATTAATGCTTAACAAGCAGTTGTTAATGATTTATAAAGTGTTTATAGCGGAATTAATGCCATATACAGTATATATAAACTATGTATTAGACATCTATCTATAAGGGGAGCCTAATTGTAAAGTGGTATCGTTTTTTTAAATTATACTAACAGGAAACTATTCTCTTCTCTTTTTTAACTGTTTGTTGTAGGTTTCTTTGTCTTTGTTTTCCACTGCGCAGCAAAGGAAAATGTTCGCAGGCAGTGGAGAACATACCTCTGTTGTGGAAAGCTGCGACTAGCTGAAAATTCAGGTGGGTAAAAAAAACGATTTAAGATCCAACAATTTTAATTTCATCAGATGAGTTGACTTCTTCCAAAGTGAGGGTAATTTTGTCCCCACTTTTCTTAAAACCTAAGCTTATTGCTGAGCAAACCAACCACAGCTAGCCGTCAGAACTGATTCCTGTCCATTTTCTTTACCTGCTTTAACTTTCTGGGTCTTGAAGAGTTGGTGCCTTTTTCCAGAAGTCACTGTTTGAGAGCCAGGGGACACCCGGGACAAGTCACAAGTCCATCCCAGAGGCACATAAAGAAAAACAGCCATCCACACTTTCACCCTCACATAGGGACAAATTAGTTACCACTTAGCCTAACATACATGTTTTTTATGAGGAAACCATAGCCAGAAAACCCATCTGTATACAAGGAGAACATGCAAATACTGTATATCCAAAGAAGCCTCGGGCTATGATGCAAACCTACAACTTTTCTCTGAGAGGAAATACCTCCAACCACGGTGACACAATTGCTGTATTCTATTGTTTGTAATGTATTTATTAATAGGAATGCAATGATAAATGCAAAGGTACAGTACACATATAGTGCCTTTCTATCAAGCCAAGATACACAAAGCACTTTACAACACAGTGTGCGCTCATTTACCTCCACACACATTCATACAGCACTCTACTACATCTGTACAAAGCTAATAGAATAAATCATTTTATGAATAATAATCAGTGCTTTATCACTTTCATACACCGATGGGAGAAACATCAGAGACAATGAGGTGTTCAGTGTCTTGCCCAGGGACACTTCAACATGTTACCGCTGGTGGAATCAACCCCCCCACCCCAATTCTCAAATTTGAGGATGACCGCTCTAACCACCCAGCCACATCTGCCACACAAATATTTATTTATAATCACCAACATGAACATTATAGTTGCCTGGATGACGCAGTTGGCAGCTTGTCAATCTCATGAAGGTCATGAGTTCAACCCTTACACAGAGCATGTGTACTATTTCAACCAATAATCTCATTATGCTACCACAAAATGTGGCCATTTAAAAAGCAGCACAGTGGTGCAGTTGATAGAGCTGCAGCTTCTCAGCAAGCAGGTTGCCCAGGTTCACATCCCATCCAGGGGCCTTTCTGGGTGGCGTTAGCATGTTCTCTCTGTGCATGCGTAAGTGCAGGTACTCCAGTTTCCTCCCACATACCAAAAACATGCACGTTAGACTGACTGATAACTAAATTGTCCCTAGGTTCTTCCATCTTCGAAACATCTCCAGACTTCGCCCTTCCCTAACTTTTTCTGATGCTGAGAAGCTCGTTCATGCCTTTGTCTCCTCCAGGCTTGACTACTGTAACTCCCTGTTTATTGGAATCCCTGGTAAATACCTTCAGAAACTTCAATATATTCAAAACAGTGCAGCAAGGATTTTATTGAGAGTTCGTAAATTTGAACATATTACACCCATTCTCCGGAACCTCCATTGGCTTCCTGTCACCTACAGAATTCAGTACAAAACTGCTCTCATGCTCTCACCAATGCTTACATGGAACTTCACCAGATTATCTAAAGAACAGTCTTGTTAAATATTCATCCACCCGGTCTCTATGGTCACAGAACGGTAATCTCCTTCACATTCCGAGAACCAATTTGAGGACCATGGGAGACCGGGCTTTCAGTGGGGCTGCCCCCTGCCTATGGAACTCCCTCCCTGACTACCTGAGAGCTCCACAGTCACTGGTTGACTTTAAAAGTGGCCTGAAGACCTTTCTTTTTAAGCGAGCCTACTCTGCGTCCTTATGATTCTATCTTTGATCTTAGTTGATAATATTATTGATTTTATTTGTTGTATTTGACCTTTAATTTTGTTCCACTTTGTAGCACTTTGAGATTTTCATTAATGAAACGTGCGTTATAAATTAAATTCATTATTATTATTATTATTATTAGGTGAGAATGAGAGAGTGAATGGTTGTTTGTCTCGTTTATCTCTATGTGTCCCTGTGATGGACTGGAGACCTGCCCAAAGTGTCCCCCACCTCTTGCACAGTGATTGCAGGATATGAGCACCAAAAAGGAAGAAGCGGGTAAAAGATAATGGATGGATGGATGATGAAGGTTGAAAATGTCAGGCTTTCAGGGGATTTCTTAATTTTTAATATCTTATTTAAATAAACATTGAATGTCCTCGCAAATGACAAAACTAATACATACTAAACAATTACTTCTTCTTCTTTTATTTTTTTTACTGTGAAAGTGATCGTTTGAAAGTCCATTTAGCAATAATGTGGCTGTCTGCTTTTTATCATTAGAATAATTTTAACACCACAACCCTTCTTCAATCGTAGCATTTGAATTATTTAATTACAAACCTACGCTGGAAGCTTTTCATCTTCAATCCTTTCATAATAAAATCTGCAAAGATGCACATGGAGTACTAGTCTTTTTTTTTTTTGGCCTATGGGTCCTATAAGATGATTTATTTATTTTGCAGACTGGAGTCGAATTGCTACTCAGAACAAGAATTCATCAGCTGCCAACATCTCAGATCCCCACTTCATCTATCAGAACTCCGCCGTTGTCAGCTTACCCTCCAAAAACAACAGTACGCATTACAGTTTCTCTTTTTATGTTCATGCACTGACTACAGTCTGCTCATCCTGTCACTGTGTTTGCTTTCCACCCAGGCTCTGTATTTTGGGACAGTGGACTGTCTGACCACTCCAACAACGATGTCATCCTCAACGAGATTCACCGGAAACATCTGTTCCAGCAAGGCAAAACCTGATCAGCAAACTTCCCAAGATGTTATAGAAATCCAGCTCATCAGCTCAGAAAGGACTGAGAATCAAGGATTAGTGATCTGCAGACTAGAAACTAATTGTAGATGTAGAAAATAAGTCCCATGTGAAAATGAAGAATAAATACTTTGGCATAGTTCACTGAAGATTTTTTTTCAGTCAAATGATGATCTGACTATTTCTAGGAAAAAAAAAAGGTTCATTTTAATAACTTGATGTTTATTCTGTGCATGTAATAATGAGTGGTGGAACAATAACAGTACAAACCTATTATTTGTGACCAAATTAGACACATTTCTTGATAAACGTAATATTTTAAGTAACAGCCAGCATGGGTTTAGATCAAAACATTCTAAATCCCTAGCTCTTATGGAATTAACGGAACAAATTACCACAGCTATCGATCAAAAGCAACATTGTATAAGCATATTAGTTGTTTTAAAAAAAAAAGCTTTTGATACAATCGATCACACCATTCTCCTTGATAAATTAAACAAATATGGTATTAGAGAACCAGCGTTGCAGTGGGTATATAGTTATTTGAAAGACAGAAAACAGTTTGTACAAATTGATGAAATATGATCTAACCTCTGCAAGATCACATGTGGAGTTCCACAAGGCTCTATACTTGGACCAAAGTTGTTTATTTTGTATGTAAATAATTTAGTGGAGGTGTCTGGACTCCTAAAATGCGTTCTTTTTGCTGATGATACCACTTTTTTATTTTGGTAGAGATTTGAAACAAATGTCTGAGTTTTTAAAAATGAGTTTGTTAAATTACAAACTTGGTTTAAATTAAACAAGATGTCATTAAACTTAGATAAAACAAATTACCTGTATATGTTATTTAATAATAAAAAGAAAACTGTGGATTTTTTTTTTTAAATTTATGGTGTTGACGTAAGCAGAGTGGGTGAGGTGAAGTTTTTGGGTGTGGTTATTGATGACAAACTGTCGTGGAAACAACACATAAATTATGTTAAAATCAAGATATTTAGATTTACTGTAGTACTGTATCAAGTAAAGGACTTGATGAATGAATTTTTTTTTTGATGTATAATACAACATTTGTTCCACATTTAATTTATTGTGTTGAAGTTTGGGGAAAAGCATGCAAAACTATAACAAAGCCTATTTTTATTTTACAAAAAAGAGCTGTGAGAATTATTACAAGAAAGCCTTATAAATATTTATAATATTTCATCAAATATATTATTTAACCAACTCAAATAACTGAAGTTTTATGATTTGGTGAACTATATTATTTCATTAGTAATGTATAGAGCTCATATTAACACTACCTTCAAACGTTCAAATGCATTTTGTTAAGCGAAAAAGCTGTTACAGTCAAGGGAATTGAGATTTTTGCAAAACCACGGTACAAAATTAGTTTAAAGGGACGGTCTATTTAAATACAGTGAGTTGAATTGTGGAATGGTTTGGGAAATGATGTTAAAAATGCAAAATCAGTGCTTATGTTTAAAAAAAATGATCAAAACTAAATTGCTAACAAACTATTAAATTTTTAAGTTAAATGTTGAATGTACTAGAAATGTGTAGATCTGTGATGAGCTACTCTATTTGCTCTGTTACTCATAGAAGATTATTGTTTAAATTGTTAGAATTTTTTTAAAGGGGCATATATAATAAGATTTCTTATTTTTTCTGCCACCTTTCATTTTATGTTTTCTTTTCATATAATATGTGAAATGGTTTTATATTTTTTTCTTTTGGTATTTTAAATGTAAAATGAATTTAAAAAAATTGTAACGTTCTTTACTTGAAAATTGTACTATTTTACTATTTGAACTGTGTTTGTATGCTACATACAGACATAATTTGTTGTAAAACTACATTAGTCTCTCACTGCGTTGTGGTTCTTTTATCGTGGACTCGCTCATCGCGTTTTTTTTAAAATAAGATTGGACATGACAAACAATTGGCTGACTAATGGATGAGCTGTAAGATCATCATGGAATTCTTATTTAAAATTAATATATTTAAAATTATTTAGCACCTGTTGCACCTTTGTGCAGCTCACACTGCAGGATAGGCTTCCTGCAGCAGCTGATCAGCTGATCTCCGTACAGATTTAAGAAGTGGGTGTGGTCAAGAGTGCTTGCAGTTGGAAAAGAGCAGATGAGGCAGGGAGCTGAAATCATGACATCCTGTGCTCTTTTAGCACCTTTAGAGTTTAAAAACATTGTTTATAATATTGCTAGAGTGTGGGAACGGTTTAAAATGCATACATATGTACATATGTGTGGTGTATATGTATGTATA
>JBBPBX010063669.1:0-20464 GCA_038048925.1 Garcialebias charrua | reverse complement strand
GAGCTTTCAGCATTGAAAAGGGCCAGATATGTTGCACCTCGTTCCCTTCCTTCAGGGAACATGAGTTATGGTGCATAACTTTCAGTTCCCTTTCAGTCATGTCTGTCTCGGTGCAACATATGCTATGGGAACGTAATTCATTCACGCCCTTGAAATGCTCAGCAAAATGCATGCTAGTGTGAACGTCTGCCCTTGACCAGCAGGCATCTCAAGGTTACTTTCTACTGTGTGTTAGAAAGGACAGCCTGAGTGACATCACACGCAACAAAAGTTTTTATTGAGCTCCAGTTCGCCGTAGCACAAATGTCTGCAACTGGTACACCCTTGAACAGTGACCACGAAGTGGCCAAGCCCCAAGTAGAGTGAGTGTGCACTCCAGAGGGCACTTTTTGACCTTTGCTACTGTACGCCCTTTTAATGGCCTCAGTCACCCAGTGTGAGAGGCGTTGCTTTGATAGGGCCTTTCCGGTAGCAGGTGCTGCAAAGCACACAAACAGTTGATTTGTTTTTCTTCATTCGGCTGTTCTCTGGTCAGTCACCCAGTGTGAGAGGCGTTGCTTTGATAGGGCCTTTCCGGTAGCAGGTGCTGCAAAGCACACAAACAGTTGATTTGTTTTTCTCCATTCGGCTGTTCTCTGCATGTAAGTGCTTAAAGCTCACACGGGGCAGAGAGCCTTCAGCCTTTCCTGTTCCTGAGTGAGGATAAGAGCAGGTGGAAAAGAGGAGAGATCAAAATCCAGACTTCTAGAGTTTAAAGTCAAGACCTTAGGAATATATGCGGGATTAGATCTTAAAGTGACCTTTGACCCGTCAGGGGCGAATCTAGTACACATTGGATGTACAGACAAGGCATGGAGGTCACCCACGCGTTTCGCCGAGCAAAGGGCCAGGAGTGGAACGGTTTTATAAGATAATAAGTCTATCTTAATTTCGCTCAGTGACTCGAATGGGGAATCACGGAGAGCCCCCAAGACCAGACTAAGATCCCAACCAGGGGTCAGGACCTTGCTGGGGGGTCTCATTCTTAGCACGCCCTTCATAAATCTTATTATGATTGGATGTGCGCCAGGCGTCCTGTTTCTCCAGCCTTCGTGACAGGCTGAAATCGCTGATAGGAACACCTTAATTGTTGAGAAAGAACGACCTTTTTCCAGTAAGTCCTGAAGAAAAGTCAGGAGATGAGCCAGGTCACATGAATAAGAAATAATATTTCTTTCTGTGAACCAGGCTTCGAAGATACGCCATTTCTGTGCGTAAAGAGACTGTGTTGACATAGCTCGAGCATTTTGAATGGTTTTTACCATATTTTCTGGCAGGCCCGATGCCACCTGTTTGTTCCTTTCTGCCACCAAGCTGAAACTTTCCACAGCTCCCAGCCTATGTGGTGAGGCTGCTCCTTCTGGTGACACGGTGTGTCCCTGCAGAGGAGAAGTTGGTGGAACCAGTTCTCCTCCAAGGGCCCTGGATTCTGTGATCCCCTGGGGATCAAACATGTCAGGGAGAGGGCCTTTTTGCAGATGTACTGCCATGCTACTCTGATCGAGAGTGTTTGAGGGCAGAGACAATCCGTTGTCATTATTAGACAAAAGTGGAAAAGAACATCTATTTTTCTTCTTCTTATTGGGGGTCATGGGACTGAGGAGCTGCGAGTTTTGTAAGCAAGCAGATCTCCTGACCCCAACCCGTTTCTTGGTTGGGTCTGGTTTACTGGACCCCGGCCTTAACAGAGCTTTGGAGCCAGACAAACCGCCCGGGGTCTGTGTTCCGCCCGGTGGGGGGATATCGTTTAAGAGCAGAGCTGAGCCAGCACCGTGAGTACGGTCACGTGCTGCAGGATCACTGCTTGAACATTGCGTGTCGCCTATCAATGATAAGGGGACAGCTGCAGCGTGAGAACGTGGAGATGGTCCTCTGTGCTTGGCAGACTTTAAATTGGTTGGTGACTGATAGCTCTGTTCTCTTCGATTAAAAGGAAGAGGAATCTGATTCAGCCCTGGTTTGTTGACCCACACAGCAGTTTGATCACAATTGCTTTTGTGAACGTGTGAAGCTGTGGTAGCCTGCGGGCTTCTGCCATGTCCCCCGCCGACCCTTACTGGGAGCCGTTGAATGGGTGACCAGGAAGGTGGGTCGTCAGATTCTGTCGGCGCACATCCCAGTGGCGCGGACGTGTCACGTGTTTGCTTGGTTTGTGTATTGTCTGCCCCGTGGTTCACAACGGAGCGGGGGCTGGAGCATGTGACCCTCCTCACCCGTCTCTGTGAGGAGTGTGGGACCTGCTGCAGGCTTCCCTTTGCCTGTCCGCTACAGACAGAACAGAGGCACCCTGCTGGGGTTTATTGATTAGGCTAACGCCCCGTGAGCCGTGAGGGGGGGGGGAGATGGACCCCTCCCTTTATGTCGGCTGGCAGGCCAGAGGGACCCGTTCTGCTGAAGTTATTGTGTTTGTTGGTGTTGTTGTCGTTTTTGTTTAAAAAATTTTTTTAGAGTCAATAAAACAGAGAGGGGCTGTTTTTTTTAGCTTTATTCGTGCTTACGTGTAATGACATATTTGACTTTATGTCACTTACAGTAGGAAAAACATGATTTGTGCATGCAACAGAGTTACCAGCTTTTTGTACCATGCTACAAATAAAGTCTGGACATGAAAAGATAATTTCCCGTACCACGTGGGCGGGTGATCGTGTAAAATCAAGACGTGGACCTGGTTCATCAGGCACGCTTTTGTCTGGTGTCCCGGTTCGCCGAGGACGCCCTGTATCTGGCCGCCTGGCGAGGGACAATCCTGTTTTTGCTCCATGCATATTCAGTCCGAGGTGGACCCGGCGGTTGACTCTGCCGATGCTCTTCCTTGTATGCCGGTCGCTTTTGCGGTGGGGGCACGTGTTGCTGAGCGGTGTCGAGGCTGTGTAGGTCTTCCCCCAGCTGACTCCCTGTGGGGGAGGGGCGAAGGTTCTCCTGGTATTGCCCACCCGGAGAGCTTCAGCTTGTTTGCGCCTCTGGTCCAGCTTGGTCTGAATTCGATCCAAAGCTTTTCCAAACAATCCCGTCGGTTCTATCGAGTGGTGGAGAAAAGGCACCTTTTGTCCCTCAGGGAGGTCGGTTAAAGTCATCCACAGATGGCGTATCGCGATGACCACCTTAGCCATGTTTCTGCCTTGAGCAACAGCAGCTGTTCCCATCATGCGGAGCACAAAGTCTGTTGCCGTGCGGGCTTCATCCAGCAAGTCAGCGGCAGCTTGTTTGTCCGTCGTTACCTGGAGCTCCTGCAGTTTTTCAGCCAGGTAAGCCTGCATCAACACGGACGCGTTCATCGCGTGCGCCGCAAGTCCCTGAGCTCTGTAGCATTTCTCGAGCAGAGAAGCTGAAGCTCGACAAGCTTTGCTGGGGAGAGTTGGTTTTGTCCCAGATGACTTGGGAGCCAGGTGGGACACCAGCGTGTCCTCAATTTGAGGCACGTTGGCTATACCAACTTCATCCATCCCGTCCACGTCGAGAAACTGCTAGAGTGACAACAACATGGGAGCTCTTGGCTGAGCCCAGGTGCGAGTCAGCTCTGTGAGGAAGTCAGGGAACACGGGCATTCTTTGCCTCGTGGCGGCCTGCTGCTTTGAGTAAAAATTGTTTCCTTCCAGCCTCGTGACCTGTTGACGAGGCAGAGGCTCTGGCCATGGGATCTGTAGCGCGTCCGCTGCTCTGTGACACAAGTCGAACAGAGCAGGGATAGAAAAGTCAGTCTCCGGGAGCACAGGTACCGGGGTGCGGAGAGATCTTCTCCCTGTTCCTCATATTCAACGTCTGCGTCCTCCGCGGAAAATTCGCCTGAGGCTGAAATCGAGATCTCGTCCTCGTTCATCATGCCTCGAGTGTCGAATGTGACTGTTAAGTCCACCATGGGAGCCAGCACATCAGGGCTGTCGCCCCATGCGACTCGTGTGCTGTCATCCAGAGCCATGTTCTCGAGCTCCGGCGTGGGAGTGAGGGGCTTAGTGGTGTCCGCCCTCTGGGTACTTAAGCGACTGACGCCCATCCATCTTTCTCCGAAATGCACTTCACCGAGCTTTCAGCATTGAAAGGGCCAGATATGTTGCACCTCGTTCCCTTCCTTCAGGGAACATGAGTTATGGTGCATAACTTTCAGTTCCCTTTCAGTCTTGTTCTCTCGGTGCAACATATGCTATGGGAACGTAATTCATTCACGCCCTTGAAATGCTCAGCAAAATGCATGTGAGAACATCCGCCTTAAAAAGACAGGCATTTCCCAGCTGCTTTCTACAGGGTATGTAGAGAGCACAGGCTGAGAAGAAAAAATGCCAAATGTAAAAAAACATCAACTTGATGTTTCAACTGGGCACATAGATAAACAACACCAGCTAGAGACAGCCTAAGCGTGCTCCACCAGTGTGAGTACTCATCATCTCCTTTTTCTCTCTGGAACAACCTGAGAAATAGGAGGAAGGAGCAAGGGACCCATTACGTCACAAGTAATTGGGTGACAAACGTGGAGGTAGAGAACCCAGGTCAAGCACAGGTTAACCTCCCAAGTCCCTAGGGCAGTGGTTCTTAACCTTTTTGAGCTACCGAACCCTCCAGTTTCATATGCCCACTCACTGAACCCCTCTTTTGTAATATATAAAATATGATTTTTTTTTTCTTCAAATTCTACAACATCACCTTGCTCAAAGAACAAAGAACAAAACCAACACAGTGCTTTTTTAATTTTATTTTAATTTTTATTTGTATTTTGTTGTTTTGAATACAAAATACTCTTTTGGGGCCAAAGTAAAGCATTGCTCACATTACATAACTGCAAATCAGTGTGACTTCTGCTGTTGTTTCTGGGAGACCAGCTCGAATTTTGCAGAACTTGAAATTAGATCTGCAACTATTTGAGCCAAGATGTCTTTACTCATGTTCTTTATTCTGTCGCTGATGATGTCATTTGAAAGAGATATTTGGGATAATTTATCTTCAGCTGCTGTTCCGAGTAGCAGATTTGCCATCTTTAATGCAGCTGGTTTTATGAGAGTTTCACCGATGGAGTGTGGCTTACCCTGCTTTGCGATCAGATAAGCAACTTCATACGATGCTGCGATGATCGGTTTGCTAACAGGTACAAATCCAAGAGCAGGAAGAGTGGCCCTTTCATCATATCTGGCTTGTTTCACCTTGAAATTAACAAAAAAAAAGGTAATTATTAGGCTGAAAGTGTCAGAAATTACCACAAACAATTTAATTTACCTTAAACCAGAAAAAAATTACTAAAAAAAGTTGCTGAAAAGGTAGAATACGCTTAAATTAGCAGAAGAACGCAAAAATAATATATTTGCCCAATTAGGCTGAAATAAGCAGAAATGAGCAAAAAATGTGGAAATTATAATAATAATAATAATAATTGTCTAATCTTGTCATCTGCGTATGTTTCCCATACACAGACGAAATTCGTCTCTGCATTTAACCCAACCACCTACCAGGTGGTGCAGTGAGCAGCCATAGAAGGCGCTCGGGGAGCTGGAGAAATAGGTGTGCACTCATAGACACCCCAAGGTGTGTAGTGGCCGGGACGCGAACCCGCGTCCTTCGGGTCCCAAGTCAAACGCCCTAACCACTACACCATCTTGGCTCCTATATTAATAAACTAAATTAAACTAAACTAAACTAAATTAAACTAAATTATCTGAAGAAAATCTAAAATTAGAAAAAAAGATTCAGCTGAAAAGTAGCTAAAATAGCAGAAAGAAATACCAGAATGAAGTTGAGAGAGCACATATTTGCTGAATTAGGCTGACATTTTTTGAAATAAGAGCATTAAATGTGGAATTAACTTAAAAAGCTAAAATTAGCATAGAAACAAATAGTAGCAGAAAAAGCTGAAACGCAGAAATAAGCTATACATTACAAAAGAGGGGTTCATCATATCTGGCTCGTTTCACCTTGAATTCAGCAAGCATTGTGTTCTTGTGTTCCCCGATGCATCTTCATGAAGTGTTCCTTTAGTTTTGCCGGTGCAAGACTAGAGTTGCTCAACTTCGCATTACATATAATGCAGATAGGACGCTGACTTCCATCCCGTTCCGTGACACACGTGAATCCATGTTGGACATATTCGTCCAACCACTTTCTTTTTTTGCTCGACATATTTACTGTAGTTTGTAAAATATTGTGAAAAAACCACACGCGCGCTAAATTTCCGCATCAGCACTGAATCTGCAGCCGTCACCAGTGTTGCCAGATTGGGCGGTTCACCGCGATTTTCCTTCTGACTTTTGCGGTAGAGAGTGCTTTGGGTGGGTGGGACTCTATCTGGCAACACCGGTCACACCGGTGTTTACACAAGTGTGTCTTTACATCCGGGGCAGAGGCTCCGCCGAACCCCTGAGACCGGCTCATCGAACCCCTGGGGTTCGGTCGAACCCAGGATAAGAACCATTGCCCTAGGGTAAAAGCTTCTTTTTTTTTAAAGGGCACGACTGACAAGTGGGGCCCATCCTGATGTTGGAGATCTATTAAGGAAAGGGGAAACCCCTCCATTAAACATCTCCTAAGCAAGCATAAACACCAAGAGGTACACTTGCGTATGTTGTCACTGTTTGTTTTGGGAAAAGCAATCAAAGCCTTAGGCCCTCAGCCAGTTCCCTTCAAAGGCCAGGCTGAAGTTGCCACAACTCCGGACGTGGGTGTAGAAGCTGCCCACATGCCTGAGTCAGTAGGTCCCTGTGAGGGGGCAACTGCCATGGTGTCCCGGATAACATTGAGATCAACTCCGGGAACCACGGTTTCTGTGGCCATCTGGGGGCTATCAGGATCAGGGAGAGGGCTCCCTGGCGCACACGTTCCAGTGTCGCCTCGATCAGAAGGACAGGTGGAAAAGCATAGTAGAGCACCCCTGCTGGCCAATCGTGTGCCAGAGCATCCATTCCCAATGGTACGTCTGTTTCCCTCAAGGAGAAGTAGAGGTCACACCGTGAGCTAGCCCTGCAAGCGAACAAGTCCACAGAGGCTCTCCCAAATCATGACCAGACCTGCTCCACAATCCGTGGGTTCAGGCTCCATTCTGACGCCAAGAGAGGCCCTCTTGAGAGGGCATCTGCTCCATAATTTAGATCACCAGGGACATGAGTCGCCCTAAGTGACAAGATTCTTGGAGCACACCACGTGAGCATCCTCTGCGTCAGTCCGAGGAGGACCTGGGACCTTGTCCCTCCCTCTCTGTTGATGAAGGACACTGTGGTCCTGTTATCTGATTTCACCAGGATGTGCTGCCTAGCAATCAGACCTTTACTGAAGAAGTATTTTAACGACAGGAATACGGCCAGCAACTCCAGGAAGTTGATATGTAATCTCGCTTCCTTGTTCATTCCAAAGGCCACGGACGTTCTGATTTCTGCAGATCGCCCCCCATCCTGTTTTAGAGGCGTCCGTCGTGATTACTACACGAGATGACACCCTTCCCAGTGAGACCCCTTCTGTGAAAACAGACAAATCTCTCCAAGGTTTCAGGGCCGTCAGGCACGCTGAATCTATCTTAACCTTTCCTGCTTGATTAGTCAGGGCTGGTTGTGTCCATCGGTTTACTTGTATGGCCCGCATTTTCAGTAATGCGTGTGGCACACAGGGAATGGCTGCCGCCAAGAGGCCTAAAAGGCGTTGGCACGTTTTCACAGGGACCCGTTGATCCAGTTTAAATCTTTCCAGGCAACGGCGAATGGAGGAAACTCGTTCCTTCGAGAGCCATGCTCTGTACTGGACAGTGTCGATCTGTATTCCTAGAAATACGATAACCCGTGATGGAGTCAAATCGCTTTTTTGTAGGTTTATGACAAAACCGAGAGACTCCAGGTGAGAGATCACCCTATAGGAGTGTTACTGGGCCTGCATTCTGCTTCCAGCCAGAATCAGCAGGTCATCCAAGTAATTCATGACCCCGAGTCCTTGATTCCTAAGGGGGGTCAGGGCTGCATCCAAACATTTAGTAAATGTACGAGGAGCAGTCTTTAAACCGAAGGTAAGGCTTTGAATTCATAAGCGTTCCCTTCGAACGCAAAGCGAGAAACTTTCTGTGTTTTCACCACATGCCTATGTGGAAATAGGCATCTTTCAAATCCATTGTACATACGTAGTCTCCTGGTCTCACAGACTGGAGAACTTGCCGCAGTGTAAGCATCTTGAACTTAAAAGTTTTTATTCTCTTATTCAGAGTCCTGAGATCCAGAATCGGTCTCAGGGAATGATCCTTTTTGGGCACCAGGAAGTACTTGCTGTAGTGGCCAGAGCGTAGTTTGCGTCCTGAGACCAAACTAATCACTCCTTTTTGCAGCATCGTCAAAACTTCCTCCCTCAGCACGTGTGCACATGTAGGGTTAATCTTAGATTGCAGTATCCCTGTGAAGTGGGGCAGTCTTTATGTGAACTGCAACTTGAGCCCGTGACATATTGTTGTCATGACATGGGACGGCCATGGCGTAGGGGACGGCCATGGCGTAGTGGTAATGGCAGTCGTCCCCCGATCAGAAGGTTGGCGGTTCGAATCCCGGTTCCCCACACCATGTGTCGTTGTGTCCTTGGGCAAGACACTTAACCCTGAGTTGCTCCCGGTAGGACTGGAAAGCACCTTGCATGGTAATCTGCCGTTACCAGTGTATGAATGTGTGTAGCATTCAATATGTGTAGCACTTTGAGATTTTCACTAATGAAAAGTGCGTTATAAATTGAATTCATCATTACCCAGCCAACATGCATAGGTGGGCCCCACATGGGGTTATTGTGGGCTAGTTGGGTAATGAGTGGGCATGGGATTTATCTGGGCTAACTGCATGAGACCCATATGGTTATCCCATAAAGGAACCCATTTTGTGAGCCCTGTTGGGCTAAATATATGGGTCCTATACAGGATTAATGTGGGCTAACTGGCAATGGGACAGAAATGGGCAATTTTATATGGGACCCATGTGGTTTTAGTATAATGGGCCCAGCATGGGAAGCCCATGTGGGCAGACTGTATTTATCCCAAGTGGTATCAATGTGGGCTCACCTTACATGGGTTCAACCTGGGCATGGATATATAGGGCCCATTACATTTTTATGTGGGCTAACTGGGAATGGGACATAAATGGGCATTATTATATGGGACCCATGTGGTTTTAGTATAATGGGCCCAGCATGGGAAGCCCATGTGGGCTAACTGTATTTATCCCAAGTGGTATCAATGTGGGCTCACCTTACATGGGTTCAACCTGGGCATGGATATATAGGGCCCACTACATTTTTATGTGGGCTAACTGGGATTGGGACAGAAATGGGCAATATTATAAGGGACCCATGTGGTTTTGGTATAATGGGCCCAGCATGGGAAGCCCATGTGGGCTAACTGTATTTATCCCAAGTGGTATAAATGTGGGATCACCTTACATGGGTTCAACCTGGGCATGGTTATATAGGGCCCAATACATTTTTATGTGGGCTAACTGGGAATGGGACAGAAATGGGCATCATTATATGGGACCCATGTGGTTTTGGTATAATGGGCCCAGCATTGGAAGCCCATGTGGGCTAACTGTATTTATCCCAAGTGGTATAAATGTGAGATCACCTTACATGGGTTCAACCTGGGCATGGATATATAGGGCCCACTACATTTTTATGTGGGCTAACTGGGAATGGGACAGAAATGGGCAATATTATATGGGACCCATGTGGTTTCGGTATAATGGGCCCAGCATGGGAAGCCCATGTGGGCTAACTGTATTTATCCCAAGTGGTATAAGAGTGGGCCGACCTTACATGGGTTGAACCTGGGCATAGATATATAGGCCCCAGTTTAATTTTATTTGGGCTAACTGGGAATGGGACAGATATATGCATCAGTATATGGGACCCATGTGATTTTAGTATAATGTGCTCAGCATGGGAAGCCCATGTGGGCTAACTGTATTCATCCCAAGTGGTATAAATGTGGGATCACCTTACATGGGTTCAACCTGGGCATGGATATATAAGGCCCAGTACATTTTTATGTGGGCTAACTGGGAATGGGACAGAAATGGTCATCATTATATGGGACCCATGTGGTTTTAGTATAATGGTCACAGTATGGGAAGCCCATGTGTGCTAACTATATTGACCCCAAGTGGGATAAGTGTCGTATAACCTTACATGGGTTCAGCCTTGGCATGGATATACAGGCCCCAGTTCATTTTTATGTGGGCTAACTTGGAATGGGACAGAAATGGACATCATTATATGGGACCCATGTGGTTTTGGTATAATGGGCCCGGCATGGGAAGCCCATGTGGGCTAACTGTATTTACCCCAAGTGGGCTAAATGTGGGATGATCTTACATGGCTTCAACCTGGGCATATATATATATATAGGCCCCAGCTCATTTTTTTATGTGGGCTAACTGGGAATGGGACAGACATGTGCATCAGTATATAGGACCCATGTGATTTTAGTATAATGTGCCCAGCATGGGAAGCCCATGTGGGCTAACTGTATTTATCCCAAGTGGTATAAATGTGGGATCAACAGATACAGATTTAAACTGTACATTGAATTTACATTTATAAATTCAATGTATATTTTAAATCTGTATCTGTTGATCAAAACCAACAAGAATTACAACTCATAGTGCCACAATCAAAAACTAAACTAAAAAACAGGAAGTGAACCGTGTTGATTTCCCATCATGCTTAGCGGTATATTAGTGTTCAATTATAGTTTAAATCTGTATCCGTTGATCAAAGCCAACAAGAATTACAACTCATAGTGCCACAATCAAAAACGGGGAGTGGACTATGTTGATTTCCCATAATGTTTAGCAGTATTTTAGTGTTCCGGGCTGCACCATGAGTCAGAAGGACATCTGTGTTATAGAACTGCCTCTTGTTAAAGATTGGGTATTATCTGTTGTGAGGCTCAGAGTGTTCTTTGAGTGTAACTCACACAATGTTAAGACAGAAGTCACAGAGTATGGTGCAATATACGTGCTCTCGGCAGGTTGGATCGGAAAATCCGACACATAAATTATGCTGGTAAGAACACACATGGGTCTGTAATGAGCCTCATGTAAATTAACCATCTGGGAACCACTGAAAGCCCAGACAGTGCCCATTATAGTCTATCCGGGCAAACCCACGTGGGGCCACCATGGAAACTGTGGACAAACCCACTTATAACCCATATTTTTAGCCCAGTTGGGACCCAGTTTAGTCTCAGGTAGATATTCTTCAAGGCACACACATGGGTTTTACATGGGTCTCATTTAAGTTAAACATCTGGGTCCCACTGAAAGCCCAGTCAGGGCCCATTAAAATCTATCTGGGCCAACCCATGTGGGGCCACCATGGAAACCGTGGACAAACCCACTTATTACCCATATTTTTAGCCCAGTTGGGACCCAGTTTAGTCCCAGGTAGATATTCTTCAAGGTACACACATGGGTTTTACATGGGTCTCATTTAAGTTAAACATATGGGTCCCACTGAAAACCCAGTCAGGGCCCATTAAAATCTATCTGGGCCAACCCATGTGGGGCCACCATGGAAACCGTGGACAAAACCTTTTGGGGCCCATGTTTTTTGCACATATGTATACCATATGGGGCCCACCTGTGCATGCTGGCTGGGATTATTAATAGAAAAGAACAAGATCTCGGATACAAGCGGCTGAAATGAGTTTTCTCCGCAGGGTGGCTGGACTCTCCCTTAGAGATAGGGTGAGAAGCTCAGTCATCCGGGAGGGACTCGGAGTAGAGCCGCTGCTTCTCCACATCGAGAGGAGCCAGTTGAGGTGGCTCGGGCATCTGGTTAGGATGCCTCCTGGACGCCTCCCTGGTGAGGTGTTCTGGGCATGTCCCACCGGGAGGAGACCCAGAGGAAGACCCAGGACACGCTGGAGGGACTATGTTTCTCGGCTGGCCTGGGAACGCCTTGGGATTCCCCCAGAGGAGCTGCTCCAAGTGGCTGGGGAGAGGGAAGTCTGGGCCTCCCTACTTAGGCTGCTACCCCCGCGACCNTTACATGGGTCTCATTTAAGTTAAACATATGGGTCCCACTGAAAACCCAGTCAGGGCCCATTAAAATCTATCTGGGCCAACCCATGTGGGGCCACCATGGAAACCGTGGACAAAACCTTTTGGGGCCCATGTTTTTTGCACATATGTATACCATATGGGGCCCACCTGTGCATGCTGGCTGGGTTGTCACGTCAGCGAGGAAATTTACAAAACACAATAATAAACAGAAAAAGGAGAACAGACGAAAAATCGATCTACGTTCCCACCCTCATCTATGGTCATGAGCTTTGGGTTATGACCGAAAGAACAAGATCTCGGATACAAGCGGCTGAAATGAGTTTTCTCCGCAGGGTGGCTGGACTCTCCCTTAGAGATAGGGTGAGAAGCTCAGTCATCCGGGAGGGACTCGGAGTAGAGCCGCTGCTTCTCCACATCGAGAGGAGCCAGTTGAGGTGGCTCGGGCATCTGGTTAGGATGCCTCCTGGACGCCTCCCTGGTGAGGTGTTCCGGGCATGTCCCACCGGGAGGAGACCCAGAGGAAGACCCAGGACACGCTGGAGGGACTATGTTTCTCGGCTGGCCTGGGAACGCCTTGGGATTCCCCCAGAGGAGCTGCTCCAAGTGGCTGGGGAGAGGGAAGTCTGGGCCTCCCTACTTAGGCTGCTACCACCGCGACCCGACCACGGATAAGCGGACGAAAATGGATGGATGGATGGATGGATGGATGGAAACTAGAACCCTGTGGATTTTATATACCGGTATATTGAGCTGTAATTTGTTGTGGTAGTAGCCGAGAGAGTAGCTGCAGCGATATGCACTCCTTCAAAGAATACTTTTATTTTACATGAAAGCTGACATAAATCTAATATAACCAAAAAAGTATTGTAGAAAAAAAACGGATTCACTGACGATCAGGTTTCGTTCCAACTTCCTGAAATGATGTAAACCGTCAAGCCCCCACCATCTCTGCTCAGATTAATCAGAACTGAACCTGGCCCAAAGCTGTCAGCAGAAACTCAAGGAAGTGGAAGGTAAATAATATTCCCCAAGGATTCTCTGGAAAAGAATCACAACATTAACCCTCAAAGCACCTTAGAGGACCAAACATGTACATTCTGCTTACCGTATTTGCTATTTTTGATTCTCTTTGTGTCCCTGTGAAGGACTGGAGACCTGCCCACTGCCCAGGGAGTCCCCTGACTATCGCACAGTCATAGTTAAATATGGGCGCCAGTGAACCCTGCAACCCAAAAAGAAAGAAGCAGGTAAAAGATAATGGATGGATGAAATTAAAACAAACCAAAAAGAAACAAAAAGTTCATTCTCATACAGCAAACTGGTTGGTCCACTTAAGTTGTTTACTTGGTGGGGTAGCTTCAGTTTGCTTTGGACTGCTCTGACTGACGAAGCCCTCTGGAGTGAGGGTGAAACGTTTCTACTAAAAAGAAACTGTCCAGATGAACTGATTGAGAATGAGCGGAAACCAAATATATATGGGGGCCAGTGACCCCTGCAACCCAAAAAGAAAGAAGCAGGTAAAAGATAATGGATGGATAAAATTAAAACAAACAAAAAAAAGTTTTACAGCTCAATCATCCAGATAAATCACAAAAAGGCTTCAATCATGTAATCTGGACAAGTTTAATAATAATAATAATAATAATGAATTCAATTTATAACACACTTTTCATTAATGAAAATCTCAAAGTGCTACAAAGTGCAAGAGATTTAAATGTCAATAAAACAATTAATAAAACAAGTAAAACAAAACAACAAAGTTGTTTCTTTAAGGGGGAAACATTTTGTCTTTCATCCGAAACACTTCATCAGTCTGAGGCCTGCCACCAAGGTCTGTTTTATAAATAGCACCTCCGTGATGTGTTTCGAGCTTGTTTTGGATGGATTGTCCTCTTTTTGCATGTGAGCAGTTTCTTTGTACTCCACAGAGGTCTGGCTTGAAACACATCAAGGAGCTGCTATTTATAAGATAGATCTGGGTTGGCAGGCCTCAGACTGATGAAGTCTTTCGGATGATAGACGAAATGTTTCTCCCAAAAAAGACACATGTCTAGATGACATGATTTAACCGTTTTTTGCGATAATGGATGGATGACTCTCAATGCATCAGTCTGTATAAATAATAATTTTATGAAACTTGGCCAGGATTTTTCGTTGTTGTTTTTTAAGTTGTTGAAAAGATGTGATGCAGTGGAAGTTTTAAAAAAAAGTATGCATTACATTTGATTGGACTTTAATAAAGTAATTATTGTCAAATTAAGAAAAAATGTCAGATAATTTACCTTTAAAAAGAAGAAAAAATAAAATAAAACTAGAACCCTGTGGATTTTATAAATATTGAGCTGTAATTTGTTGTGGTAGTAGCCGAGAGAGTTGCTACAGCAATATGCACTCCTTCAAATAATACTTTTATTTTACATGAAAGCTGACATAAATCTAAAAAAAAAAAGAAAAAAGTCTTGTAGAATAAATCGGTTTCACTGACGATCAGGTTACGTTCCAACTTCCTGAAATGATATAAACCGTCAAGGCCCCACCCCCTCCCCCCCATCTCTGCTCAGATTAATCAGAACTGAACCTGGCCCAAAGCTGTCAGCAGAAACTCAAGGAAGTGGAAGGTGAATAATATTGCTCAAGGATTCTCTGGAAACGAATCATAACATTAACCGTCAAAGCACCTTAGAGGACCAAACATGTACATTCTGCTTACCGTATTTGCTATTTTTGATTCTCTATGTGTCCCTGTGAAGGACTGGAGACCTGCCCAGGGAGACCCCTGCCTATCGCAGAGTCATAGCTAAATATGGGCGCCAGTGACCCCTGCAACCCAAAAAGAAAGAAGCAGGTAAAAGATAATGGATGGATAAAATTAAAACAAACAAAAAAAAGTTTTACAGCTCAATCATCCAGATAAATCACAAAAAGGCTTCAATCATGTAATCTGGACAAGTTTAATAATAATAATAATAATGATGAATTCAATTTATAACCCACTTTTCATTAATGAAAATCTCAAAGGGCTACAAAGTGCAACAGAATTAAATGTCAAAAAAACAAGTAATAAAACAAGTAAAACAAAACAACAAAGTTGTTTCTTTAAGGGGGAAACATTTTGTCTTTCATCCGAAACACTTCATCAGTCTGAGGCCTGCCACCAAGCTCTGTTTTATAAATAGCACCTCCGTGATGTGTTTCAAGCTTGTTTTGGATGGATCGTCCTCTTTTTGCATGTGTAAAGCCAGTTTCTTTGTACTCCACAGAGGTCTGGCTTGAAACACATCAAGGAGCTGCTATTTATAAGATAGATCTGGGTTGGCAGGCCTCAGACTGATGAAGTCTTTCGGATGATAGACGAAATGTTTCTCCCAAAAAAGACACATGTCTAGATGACATGATTTAACCGTTTTTTGCGATAATGGATGGATGACTCTCAATGCATCAGTCTGTATAAATAATAATTTTATGAAACTTGGCCAGGATTTTTCGTTGTTGTTGTTTTTTAAGTTGTTGAAAAGATGTGATGCAGTGGAAGTTTAAAAAAAAGTATGCATTACATTTGATTGGACTTTAATAAATTATTGTCAAATTAAGAAAAAATGTCAGATAATTTACCTTTAAAAAGAAGAAAAAATAAAATAAAATAAAACTAGAACCCTGTGGATTTTATAAATATTGAGCTGTAATTTGTTGTGGTAGTAGCCGAGAGAGTAGCTGCAGCGATATGCACTCCTTCAAAGAATACTTTTATTTTACATGAAAGCTGACAAAAAAAAAAAAAAAAGTATTGTAGAAAAAAAACGGATTCACTGACGATCAGGTTACGTTCCAACTTCCTGAAATGATATAAACCGTCAAGCCCCCCCATCTCTGCTCAGATTAATCAGAACTGAACCTGGCCCAAAGCTGTCAGCAGAAACTCAAGGAAGTGGAAGGTGAATAATATTGCTCAAGGATTCTCTGGAAACGAATCATAACATTAACCGTCAAAGCACCTTAGAGGACCAAACATGTACATTCTGCTTACCGTATTTGCTATTTTTGATTTTCTATGTGTCCCTGTGAAGGACTGGAGACCTGCAGGGTGTCCCCTGCCTCTCGCACAGTCATAGCTAAATATGGGGGCCAGTGACCCCTGCAACCCAAAAAGAAAGAAGCAGGTAAAAGATAATGGATGGATAAAATTAAAACAAACAAAAAAAAGTTTTACAGCTCAATCATCCAGATAAATCACAAAAAGGCTTCAATCATGTAATCTGGACAAGTTTAATAATAACAATAATAATAATAATAATGAATTCAATTTATAACACACTTTTCATTAATGAAAATCTCAAAGTGCTACAAAGTGCAAGAGATTTAAATGTCAATAAAACAATTAATAAAACAAGTAAAACAAAACAACAAAGTTGTTTCTTTAAGGGGGAAACATTTTGTCTTTCATCCGAAACACTTCATCAGTCTGAGGCCTGCCACCAAGGTCTGTTTTATAAATAGCACCTCCGTGATGTGTTTCGAGCTTGTTTTGGATGGATTGTCCTCTTTTTGCATGTGAGCAGTTTCTTTGTACTCCACAGAGGTCTGGCTTGAAACACATCAAGGAGCTGCTATTTATAAGATAGATCTGGGTTGGCAGGCCTCAGACTGATGAAGTCTTTCGGATGATAGACGAAATGTTTCTCCCAAAAAAGACACATGTCTAGATGACATGATTTAACCGTTTTTTGCGATAATGGATGGATGACTCTCAATGCATCAGTCTGTATAAATAATAATTTTATGAAACTTGGCCAGGATTTTTCGTTGTTGTTTTTTAAGTTGTTGAAAAGATGTGATGCAGTGGAAGTTTTAAAAAAAAGTATGCATTACATTTGATTGGACTTTAATAAAGTAATTATTGTCAAATTAAGAAAAAATGTCAGATAATTTACCTTTAAAAAGAAGAAAAAATAAAATAAAACTAGAACCCTGTGGATTTTATAAATATTGAGCTGTAATTTGTTGTGGTAGTAGCCGAGAGAGTTGCTACAGCAATATGCACTCCTTCAAATAATACTTTTATTTTACATGAAAGCTGACATAAATCTAAAAAAAAAAAAAAAAAGTCTTGTAGAATAAATCGGTTTCACTGACGATCAGGTTACGTTCCAACTTCCTGAAATGATATAAACCGTCAAGGCCCCACCCCCTCCCCCCCATCTCTGCTCAGATTAATCAGAACTGAACCTGGCCCAAAGCTGTCAGCAGAAACTCAAGGAAGTGGAAGGTGAATAATATTGCTCAAGGATTCTCTGGAAACGAATCATAACATTAACCGTCAAAGCACCTTAGAGGACCAAACATGTACATTCTGCTTACCGTATTTGCTATTTTTGATTCTCTATGTGTCCCTGTGAAGGACTGGAGTCCTGACCTGATGATGTTGATCTTCTGTGCTGGGCCATCCTTTTGGCCAGTGGCTGTTTAGTTTCCCCGATATAAGACTGATCACCCTCCTGACACTGAACAGCATACACAATATCAAGCCCCCAATATACCTGTTTCTTTTGCCTCACGCCGCTGGACTCGCGTGTGCTGCGCACCTGCAGCCCTTTTATACTCTGTGAAAGCGCAGCTCTCTGTGTGCAGCTGCAGCCGGACAGAGCAGGACAAATTGAGGTCGCTGATTGGTCATTTGCTGACACGCGAGGCACTTTATCAACGCGCGCGCGTAGGCGTAGTAAAATCCGACCTTGGCGCGCTCACGCCCGTGATCAAAGGCTTTTGCCGCGGCGCTCCCACGGCGCCGAGCGGCGTGAGGCAAAAGAAGCAGGTATATTGGGGGCTTTACTCTGTTTGTGTCGGGGGACTGAATCTTTGGGATGAACCAGTCTTTACCGTAATGTATTTTGGGGTTTAAAAGTCACTGGGACGTTGTGTTTAGAACAGTGGCTTTTAAACCCCAAAATACATTAAAGACAAAGATCCAGTCTCCCGGCACAAACAGAGTAATACTGAATTGTGTATGTATCTCCAGGCCAGCGGTCACTCTTTCAGGGATGAAGATGTTCACATCCTTGATAGAGAGGAACAATGGTTTGAGAGAGGAGTAAAGGAGGCCATCTTTGTGAAAAGAAACGGTCCATCATTAAACAGGTTGAGGCCTCCGTGTTCAACTGTCCTCTTCCTACAATGCTGTTATTGCTAGTATCACTCATCCACTTGTGAATAGCAAACAACCATCAGGGTGCTAACGATCCGTCATTAGGCTGATGGTCCTCCTTGATCATTTGAGCCAACTGGTTGATCCACTGTGAGAGGGTGCTATTTATAAGACTGAGTTGAATACAGCATCTCAGACTGAAGAAGTCTTTCAGACGAAAGACGAAACGTTTCTACAAATTTTTTTTTTGTTTTGCTTTGTTTTTTGAATGTCCAGACTTAGCTTTTTTTAAAGATCAGATTGGTATGTTTGTTTGTACTGAACAGAAATTCCTATTTTCAGAAAAGTCACTAACATCTTTGTACATGATGACCAAGCTTTCATTTTGACTTGCAGAGTGGATACACTTTATTTTGATGATCATTTTAATGTATACTGTATCAATGAGAGAGCAGATTCATTTTTCGTTTTTCCAGTTAAGGACTTGCTTTATTACAGACCCTATGACAAGCAGTTTTCTAATGAGATGTGTGAAAAAACATATATTGTGCCACATTGTCACATTATTTGACTTTTGCTGTTGCAAACCCATGTTTTATATAGTGCTTGTTTAAAATAAAAGTAGATTCTAAAACTGCAACTTGTGTGGCTTTCATAACTTTTAAGTTTTTGGAAGTGAATTTGTGAATTATTAATGGCATTGACAACCAGTAGTATTTTAAAAATTCATTTAACACTTTCCATCGAGTTAATATATTTTGAACATTTTTCAGTGTTAAATTAACACATAGATTGAGTTAAATTTCAACACTACAATGTAGTGTTAGGTAGATTCAACACTGACATGTGTTAAATTCAACTCCCTAGAGTGTTGTTTTAACACTACAACGTTTAACACTTTTAAAAGTGTAATTTTAACTCAATCCAGGGTGGACCTATATAGACACTTCGAAAGTGTTAAATTTAACTCTATAGGAGTTGAATTAACACTTCCGAATTTGCAGCTACTTGATGTTTTTTCAAGCCAGACCTCCGTGGAGTACAAAGAAACTGGCTTTACACATGCAAAAGGAGGACCATCCATCCAAAACAAGCTCGAAACACACCAAGGAGGTGCTATTTATAAGACAGACCTTGGTGGCAGGCCTCAGACTGATGAAGTCTTTTGGATGAAAGACAAAACGTTTCTCCCTTAAAGAAACTTGTCCAGATTACATGATTGAAGCCTTTTTGTGATTTATCTGGATGATTGAGCTGTAAAACTTTTTTTTGTTTGTTTTAATTTTATCCATCCATTATCTTTTACCTGCTTCCTTCTTTTTGGGTCGCAGGGGTCACTGGTGCCCATATTTAGCTATGACTGTGCGAGAGACAGGGGACACCCTGGGCAGGTCTCCAGTCCTTCACAGGGACACAGAGAGAATCAAAAAAAGCAAATACGGTAAGCAGAATGTACATGTTTGGTCCTCTAAGGTGCTTTGAGGGTTAATGTTGTGATTCATTTCCAGAGAATCCTTGAGGAATATTATTCACCTTCCACTTCCTTGAGTTTCTGCTGACAGCTTTGGGCCAGGTTCAGTTCTGATTAATCCGAGCAGAGATGGGGGGGGGGGTTTATATCATTTCAGGAAGT
The DNA here is from genome assembly GCA_038048925.1 of Garcialebias charrua. Classification (NCBI taxonomy): domain Eukaryota; kingdom Metazoa; phylum Chordata; class Actinopteri; order Cyprinodontiformes; family Rivulidae; genus Garcialebias; species Garcialebias charrua. The sequence continues at coordinate 660 of JBBPBX010063669.1, read as the reverse complement.
TGGAACGTAACCTGATCGTCAGTGAATCCGTTTTTTTTCTACAATACTTTTTTTTTTTTATTTATGTCAGCTTTCATGTAAAATAAAAGTATTCTTTGAAGGAGTGCATATCGCTGCAGCAACTCTCTCGGCTACTACCACAACAAATTACAGCTCAATATTTATAAAATCCACAGGGTTCTAGTTTTCTTTTATTTATTTTTTTCTTCCTTTTAAATGTAAATTACTTGACATTTTTTCTTTAATTTGACAATAATTACTTTATTAAAGTCCAATCAATTGTAACGCATAATTTTTTTTTTTACTTCCACTGCATCACATCTTTTCAACAACTTAAAAAACAACAACAACGACGAAAAATCCAGGCCAAGTTTCATAAAATTATTATTTAAACAGACTGATGCATTGAGAGTCATCCATCCATTATCGCAAAAAACGGTTAAATCATGTCATCTAGACATGTGTCTTTTTTGGGAGAAACATTTTGTCTATCATCCAAAAGACTTCATCAGTCTGCGGCCTGCCAACCCAGATCTGTCTTATAAATAGCAGCTCCTTGATGTGTTTCAAGCCAGACCTCTGTGGAGTACAAAGAAGCTGGCTTTACACATGCAAAAAGAGGACGATCCATCTAAAACAAGCTCGAAACACATCACAGAG
>JBBPBX010063668.1:7802-20465 GCA_038048925.1 Garcialebias charrua | reverse complement strand
AACGACCTAGCACTTAAAGGTACTTTTTAAAGTTCCCTCTCCGATTCTATCAAGGACCAGATCGCCGCTAGAGATGAACCTGAGAGTTTTGACGAGCTAATCGACCTAGCGGGTGCTATTGACGAGCGTTTCCGGGAGCGGAGGAGAGCGAAGGACTACAACTCCCGCCATCGTTCCACTTCCGGATTCGACACGTCATCAGGTGAGCCCCTTACCCACAAGAACTCGTTTTCGAACTACAAATCCCAGAGAGACAGAGATCCCGTGTCATTTCCTCGTCACGTCGTTCCCACAGAACGTTTTCGTTCATTTTCTGAACCTGAGCCCATGCAAATAAATAAATTTCGTCTGTCTCCTGAGGAGAGACAAAGACGCAGTGACAGTAATGCCTGCATGTACTGTGGAAAGACCGGGCACTACCGGAGAGATTGCCCCCTCCTGGGGGGAAACGAGAACGCCCGCCAATAAAGAGAGAGATATTGGTGGGTACTTCTGCTCTCTCCTCCGCCTGCAGACTGTTATTACCCACACTTATCCAAATCCACCACAATCATCATCCTGTTCCAGCTTTGTTGGATTCTGGCGCAGAACAAAATTTGATTAGTTTGGACTTGGTTCAAGGGTTGTCTCTGCCCACTCGGGAGATTCCTCCCATCTGTATAGCTGGGGTTACTGGTGAAACTTTAGACCAGATTACTCTAAAGACTTCTGACCTTCGTCTAATAACTTCAGGTAATCATCACGAGTCTATTGATTTTTATGTGTTTAAAGCTTCCACTCCCCAACTTATTCTTGGATACCCTTGGTTAAAGAAGCACAATCCGACTATTAACTGGGAGTTGGGGAGAATTGAAAAATGGAGTGACAAATGTCTAGCACAGTGCCTACGTTCTGCTGTCACATGTCAACCTGCGGAAGTTGTGCCACACGAGGAAGTAGACGTCTCTGAGATCCCATCTGTTTACCATGATTTGGCTCCCGTTTTTAGTAAACAACATGCTTTGTCTCTACCTCCCCACCGTCCCTATGATTGTACAGTCAACCTCCTACCTGGTGCCACATTACCGGCTAGTCGATTGTATAACCTGTCGAGACCTGAAAGGGAGTCTATGAAGAAATACATTGAGGAATCACTTGAATCAGGCATAATACCGGCTAGTCGATTGTATAACCTGTCGAGACCTGAAAGGGAGTCTATGAAGAAATACATTGAGGAATCACTTGAATCAGGCATAATACGTCCTTCTACGTCACCTGTAGGTGCTGGGTTTTTCTTTGTGGGAAAGAAGGATGGGACTTTACGTCCATGTATTGATTATAGGGGTCTTAACAACATCACAATAAAGAATAAATATCCACTACCTCTGATTGATTCCATATATGAACAACTCCCGTCAGCTACCATCTTTTCTAAATTGGATCTCAGAAACGCCTACCACTTGGTGCGAATTAAAGAGGGGGACGAGTGGAAAACCGCTTTCAAGACACCACTCGGACATTTTGAGTATTTGGTAATGCCTTTTGGTTTGTCCAATGCACCTGCTGTGTTCCAGGCCTTGATCAATGATGTTCTGCGTGACTTTATAGGGGACTTCGTTTTTGTTTACTTAGATGATATTCTTGTTTATTCTAGAGACGAGGCAGAGCACTGTAACCATGTACGTAGAGTCCTTCAGAGACTTTACGAGAACCAGTTATTTGTTAAAGGAGAAAAATGTGAGTTTCATGTGAAATCAGTATCATTCTTGGGGTTCATTTTTGAGAGTGGGTGTTATCGTACTGACCCCGAGAAGACCAGAGCGGTGGAGGAGTGGCCAGTTCCGGAGAACAGGAAACAGCTTCAGCGTTTCCTTGGTTTTGCAAACTTTTACAGGCGTTTCATAAAGGACTATAGCCGCATCGCCGCACCTCTCTCTCAACTTACCTCCATAAACATGGTCTTCAAGTGGACTCCCGAGGCAGACGCCGCCTTCAACAGACTGAAGAAACTATTTTCTTCTAGGCCAGTTCTATGCCATCCTGACCCAGGCCAGCAATTCATCCTGGAAGTAGATGCCTCAGACTCTGGGGTAGGTGCCGTTTTGTCTCAACGTTCTCCCAAAGACAACAAGGTCCACCCTTGTGCCTTTTTCTCACGACGATTATCACAGGCTGAGAGAAACTATGATGTTGGCAACCGCGAGTTATTGGCAGTGAAACTGGCATTAGAAGAGTGGCGCCATTGGTTGGAGGGTACTCCTACCCCTTTTTTAATATGGACAGACCACAAGAACCTTACGTACCTGAGAGAGGCAAAGAGATTGACCCCCAGACAGGCACGATGGTCCCTTTTCTTTAACCGGTTTAACTTTGTTCTGACTTTTAGACCTGGCTCAAAGAACGTTAAACCAGATGCTCTCTCCCGTCAGTTCTCTTCCCCAGATTCTCCGGACATTGAGGAAACCATTATTCCACCAGTCTCTGTCGTGGGAGTTCTCACCTGGCCCATTGAGAAGGAAGTTATGGACGCTCAAAAGGATGAACCCGACCCTGGCACAGGTCCTCCTGGCAAACTTTTCGTTCCCTCTAACATGAGGGGTAAGGTATTGGACTGGCTCCATTCACACAAACTGTCCTGTCATCCTGGCACCTCCCGTATGCTCTCTTTGGTTAAGACTCATTTCTGGTGGCCCACACTCACCCAAGATGTCAAGTCCTATGTTTCAGCCTGTCCGACCTGTGCTAGGAACAAGACTGGTAATCAACCTCCTGCCGGACTCCTACAACCCTTGCCCACGCCCGGCCGTCCTTGGTCTCATATTGCTGTGACTTTGTCACGGGTCTACCCCCTTCTGAAGGTAATACCGCCATCTTCATCGTCATCAACTGTTTTTCGAAGGTTGCTCATTTCATTCCCCTACCCAAGCTTCCCTCTGCTTCTGAGACGGCTCACCTCCTTGTCACACAGTGTTCCGCATTCATGGTATCCCCTCTGATATTGTGTCGGATCGGGGGCCCCAGTTTATCTCGCAGGTCTGGAAGAGTTTTTGCACCACTCTGGGGGCTACAACAAGCCTCACTTCGGGTTACCACCCTCAATCGAATGGTCAGGCTGAGCGGTGTAATCAGGAACTTGAGACCGCCCTCCGGTGCGTCGCCGAACGTAACCCCTCATCCTGGAGCAAGCATCTGATTTGGGTTGAGTACGCCCACAACGCTCACAAATCCTCTGCCATAGGTATGTCCCCGTTCGAGGCTTCTCTTGGATACCTTCCCCCCTTGTTTCCCAGTCAGGAGATCAACGTTCCGGTTCCATCTGTCCTGCACCATTTCCGCCGTTGCCGGCGGGTCTGGCGGGAGACGAAGGCAGCCCTCTCACGTACAGCTGCTCAGAATAAAGTGTTTGCTGACCGCCGTCGCTCTACGGCTCCTGTGTACAAGGTGGGTCAGAAAGTCTGGCTCTCCACTAGGGACATTCCTATTAGGGGCACCACGAGGAAGTTGGCTCCTCGTTTCATCTGACCTTTCCCGATCACGAGGATTGTCAACCGGTCTGCGGTACGTCTTCAACTCCCCTCGTCTATGCGGATTCACCCCACGTTCCACGTCTCTCAGGTCAAGCCGGTCTCCGAGAGCCCTCTGTGCCCACTCTCCGACCTCCCTCCTCCTGCCCGGCTGATCGACAACCACCCGGCCTTCACTGTCCGGGCCATTTTGGATGTTCGTCGCCGTGGCCGGGGTTTTCAATATCTGGTTGATTGGGAGGGTTATGGACCTGAGGAGCGGTCTTGGATTCCCCGCTCGTTCATCCTGGATCCCAGCCTCATTACCGCCTTCTTCAACGCCCACCCAGAGAAGCGCCGCGGACCGCCCGGAGGCGTTTCTTGAGGGGGGGTACTGTCGGAATCCCACTGTCTGCAGCCCTCTCCAAGATGGCCGCCAATTGACACCAGCTGACGGTCATCCATCTAATGAGGAGCTCCACTACTTAAGGCTGCAGTCCAGTGAGATCCAATGCTGGAGCATTGTACCTCAATCGGTATTTATGACTTCAGCCAGAGAGTGTCAATCTGATAAGAGTTCTTACCTTGTGATCTTGTGTCCACAGTTTTGTGAATCCTTGGATCCTGATTTCCGTCTGCCAGTTCCTGCCTTGTTGCCACTCGCTTGCCAAACCACTCTGGAGTCCTGAGTCCTTTCGGAACCTCGACCCAACATCCCCCTGTAAGATAACCAACAGAGCATCAGTTTTTGATCCACCTATCCCACCAGAAGGACCCTGAACCTGTTCTCTCTTCCAGGCACTCCAGAGACCCCAAGTGTTCCGTTTATCACCTGTACATAATAAACACTGTAAATAATTGTTACTCTGAGTTGTGCCTCTGTTCTGGTCTCATACCACTCTGGGTTCAGTCGGTCCTTACATCCATGATTAGCTTTGGTGTATCAAGAAGATTCATTATTTACCTAAAAAAGCTAAGTCTGGTCCTCTGGACATTCAAATAACAAAACAAAACCAAGCAAAAAAATTGTAGTATTTTTGATTTGTTTTGTTTTGTTTTTTGAATGTCCAGAGGACCAGACTTAGCTTTTTTTAGATTTTTCTACCTGGATTATTGAGCATGCATCAGGGTATTCATTATTTACATTTACAAATTGGAATTTATAAGATAAATATAATGTAAACCAATTTGGAGGACAGGTTGAATATTTTGATTTTGTTTGAAAGTACTCAATTGTTGTTTTTTTATGCTTATTTGTGCATTGTCTGTTAAAAAATGCTGAAGTTACTGAAGTGAATTGTTTTGGTTTTAAATAAAATGCAGATACTTTACTCACTGAAAAAGGGAATATTTTTCTTGTCACTCGCTGTTTGTTTTGGTTTAACTTGTTGTTTTTTGTTTGCGTGTTGGCCCACAGAGGTGCTCTATAATTTTATCGCAGGTTCAAACTGCACCATTTTTCCATTCAATAAATTAGAAAGTAAAACTGAATTCGGCTCATGGCTTGTCATAGGGGTGATGCGGGGTCACGTGATGGAGCCAGACCAGTTAAGAACCACTGATGTGATGAACTGTTTCATGAAAATATATTTTCACAGCTGCACCTCATCTTACATTTCCAACACAAAAATATTGGTCTCTCTGTGCAACATACTTGCTATGGGAATTGCACCCCCGCGCGATTACCTAAAGGAATATACTCACGCCTTTGCGGCTAGGGACGTCACCGCCGCACCTGAGGCCCCACCCTCTGGGTACTTAAGTGGCTTGCGCCCCTCCATCCTTCTCTTTTTTGCCCTTCACCTTGCTTAAACACCTGAATTTTGTGGGACTTCTCTGTTGTTGCATCGCTCGACTGAGGTGAGCTTGCTCCCTACACTGAGTGTACAGAGAAATTTTCCTGCGTACTGCTGGGCTGGTGAAAGCTGGTCCAGCTTTTTTCTACTCACCTTCGAAGTTTTTTTCTTTCCGCAGCCTTTCACTTGACGGCGCTAACTGCGTCACAACCTCCTGCTAACCATTAGCAGGCTAACCAGCAAAAGCAAGACGACGGAGAAGACGGCTTCAAACAAAAGAAAACTAGGAACAACTTCTACGCTTCTGGCTCCCGAGAAGGGAAAACGGAGGACAAGGAGGAGGAAAACCAAGACGATGAGTCCTCGCTCGCGCCCATGCCCCAGCGGATGCGGCTACTCCCTCTCGGCGACGGACACCCACGAGGCCTATCCTGTCTGCCAAGGAATTCTGCACGCAAGGAAAGCGCTGGAATTCCCCGACTCCTGCTCTCACTGCCGTCGACTGTCGGCAACGGTGAGGAAACGACGGGCTGACGCGTTGGCTAAATCCATGGCTAGAAATACGGCGCTGAAGGTCGCACGTCGCACTAAAGTGCTCCCTCCTGAACCGGAGCCCGACAACGTAGACCTGGAATGCATCGGCCAAGTCGGAGAGGATAGCATGTCGGACTCTTCAGTTGCCGCCGAGGACTCGACGCCTGAAGTGTCCGACCAAGACGCTGAATATGGTCACAAAGGGGAAACTGTTGATTCCTCCCAGAACCTGGCGCAAATCTTACCGGAACCGGACTTGTCAGTACCTACCTTGTTCCACCTGTGCCACAGGGCGGCAGATGCCTTGCAGGTCACGTGGCCAGACCCCACGCCTCGCCAACAGGCTACGAGGCTAGCGGGAAGCTACTTCTACGCGAAACAATCGGCAACGTCGCAGAAAATGCCAATTTTTCCGAACTTCCTCATGGAGCTCAAATGCTCCTGGGCAGAACCCGGAGCTTCCATCATGCTGCCATTATCCCGACTCCTCGACGTCGCGGGAATGGAGACAGCAGGCCTCGCCAACGCACCCCCAATAGAGGAGACTCTGGTGGCTCACTTAGCCCCCACAGTCACGGGGACGAAACCCACACTACCCAGCAGGGCCTATTGCGCTTCGGAGAAACAACTCGAAAAGTACTACAAGGCTCAGGGCCTCGCAGCTCGCGCAATGAACGCATCGACCATGGTACAGGCATACCTGGCGGAAAAACTCTGACATATCCAGGTGACAAAAGACGAGCAGGGCACGACGGAAGACATGGAGGAGGCCCGCCGTGCCTCGGACCTTGTGCTCCGCATGATGGGGACAATAGCCATTTCCCAAGGCAAGACAATGGCGGAAATAGTTGTCGCCCAGCGCCATCTTTGGCTAACTCTGTCGGACCTCCCAGAAAACCAGAGGTCCACTTTTCTCCAGCACCCCATCGAGTTGACGGGACTCTTCGGGGGAGCATTGGAACGCGTCCAGGCCAGGCTGGAACAAAGATGCACACAGACGGATGCCCTCCGCGAGGGGTTGCCCAGGAAAAGCTTTGCACCCCCAAAGGAAGACACGCGTGGCCCACCACGGAAGAGACCTACTGGTGGCGGCGAAACCTTCCAATACCGGCCAAGGACCTCTTCAGTGACCCGATGTGGAAAAAAGACTCGAACCTGATGTAACAGGACGATCTGACAATTTTACAGGTTTGCCCGCCCACGTGGTACGGGAACCTGACCTCTTGAGCCCAGTCTCCCCTTGTAAAAGACTACGAGGAGTGAGTGGCATGTGTGCACGCACCAAACATGACTCGAATTTTGCATGTGTAAACAAAACAAACACTGTTTCAGACATGTACAAAAATAAAAGTACCAAAGCACAGACTGCCCTGGTTCTTGACTCGAGTCCCATTTTTATAAACAAACCATATGGTCAAACTATGAACCACAGCAAGATACACGAGCCCTGCCAAGGACGGTCAGATCTCGCGATATCTTCTGTCGGGCCAACCAGCCTGCTCGAAAGAGCGCAAGAGGGGTCAAAGGTCACCCCTTCGGCGCTAAAACACGAAGAGCAACAATTCCGCATGCCCTCCAGGCTCAGAGCGCATGCGCAGGCCTGGAAGGCGTGTCTACCAAATGATTGGGTCATGACAACGATACGTCATGGGCTCAAGTTACAGTTCTCAAAGAAACCGCCCCGCTTCATAGGGGTGCTGCAATCTAAAATTAACCCTAAACGTGCACACATACTGAGGGAAGAAGTCTCAACAATGCTGCAAAAGGGAGTGATTAGCCTGGTCTCAGGACGCAAGCTACGCTCTGGCCACTACAGTAAATACTTCCTGGTACCCAAAAAGGTTAAAGCTGCAGTATGTAGCTTTTTTTATGAACATATTTCTTCACTCTGTCACTACCTCCTGACAGACTGATGTTAGCCAGGTAATCTCTGAAAAAATTTTAAAAAAAATATTGTCCCCTTGCTTCTCCAGGTGGTAAATAAGCATTTCTAAAAAGAAAAGGTGACCCGCCATTTTCCAGCCAATAAAAACAGAGTTTGTAACCAGCCAATAAAAACAGAGCTTGAATTTGAATCAGCCAATAAAAACAGAGCTTGAATTTGAAATTCAACAGACCACAAGGGGGCAGAGCCACATATGGCTCTGAGGGGGAGGGATCAGAATGCTTTGCCTGTTGAAAATATTTCTAACTGCTGCAGTTCTACAGAAACTGCATACTGAACCTTTAATTCCCTGAGACTGATTCTGGATCTCAGGACTCTCAACAAGAGGATTAAAACATTCAAGTTCAAGATGCTTACACTGCGGCAAGTTCTCCAGTCTGTGAGACCTAGAGACTACGCGTGTACAGTGGATTTAAAAGATGCCTATTTCCATATAGGTGTATGGAGGAAACATAGGAAGTTTCTCCGCTTTGCCTTCGAGGGTAATGCTTATGAATTCAAAGCCTTACCTTTTGGTTTAAAGACTGCTCCGCGTACATTTACCAAATGTCTGGATGCAGCCCTGACCCCTCTTAGGAATCAAGGACTTAGGGTCATGAATTACCTTGATGACCTGCTGATTCTGGCTGAAAGCAGAAAGCAGGCCCAGTCACACTCCTACAGGGTGATTTTTCACCTGGAGTCTCTTGGTTTTGTCATAAACCTACAAAAAAGCGATTTGACTCCATCACGGGTTACCGTATTTTTGGGAGTACAGATCGACACCGTCCAGTACAGAGCATGGCTCTCGAAGGAACGAGTTTCCTCCATTCGCCGTTGCCTGGAAAAGTTTAAATTGGACCAACGGGTCCCTATGAAAACCTGCCAACGCCTCTTAGGCCTCTTGGCGGCAGCCATTCCCTGTGTGCCACACGCATTACTGAAAATGCGGCCCATACAAGTATGGCTGAATCAACAAATACAACCCGACCTGCCTAATCAGGCAGAGAAGGTTAGGATAGACCCAGAGTGCCTGGAGGCCCTGGAACCCTGGAGGGACTTGTCCGTTTTCACAGAAGGGGTCTCATTGGGAAGGGTGTCATCTCGTGTGGTCATCACGACGAACGCCTCAAAAACTGGATGGGGGGTAATCTGTAGAAACCAGAATGTCTGCGGCCTTTGGAATGAACAGGAAGCAAGATTACATATCAACTTCCTGGAGTTGTTGGCCGTATTCCTGTCACTAAAATATTTCTTCAATAAAGGTCTGATTGCTGGACAACACATCCTGGTGAAATCAGATAACAGGACCACAGTGTCCTTCATCAACAGGGAGGGAGGGACAAGGTCCCAGGCCCTCCTAGGACTGGCACAGAGGATGCTCACATGGTGTGCTCCAAGAATCTTGTCACTTAGGGCGACTCATGTCCCTGGTGAACTAAATTATGGGGCGGACGCCCTTTCAAGAGGACCTCTTTTGGCGTCAGAATGGAGCCTGAATCCACGGATTGTGGAACAGGTCTGGTCACGATTTGGGAAAGCTTCTGTGGACCTGTTTGCCTGCAGGGCTAGCTCACACTGTGACCTCTACTTTTCCTTGAGGGAAGCAGACGCTCCATTGGGTATGGATGCTCTGGCACATGATTGGCCTGCAGGGGTGCTCTACTATGCCTTTCCACCTGTCCCTCTGATCGGGGCGACATTGGAACGGGTACGTCAGGGAGCTCTCTCCTTGATTCTCATAGCCCCCAGGTGGCCACAGAAAATGTGGTTCCCGGAGCTGATTTCAATGCTATCTGGGATACAATGGCAATTGCCTTTTCACAGGGACCTACTGACTCAGGCGCGAGGACAGCTTCTACACCCACGCCCAGAGTTATGGCAACTTTCAGCCTGGCCTTTGAAGGGATCTAGCTGAGAGCCTAAGGCTTTGGTTGCTTTGTCCCAAAACAAAGAACAAAGTTAACAAGGACCTGAGAGGTTACCCTGTGCTTGGCTTGGGTTTTTACATCTGTCACTCAATTTCTTGTGACATAGTGGGTCCATTTTTTCCTCCTGTTTCTCAGGATGTTCTATTGGGAAAAGGAGATGATAAGTTTTCACACTGATGGAGCACTCTTAAGCTGTCTCTGGTTGGTGTATGCATATACATATATATATGCCTAGTGGAAACATCACGTTGGTGTTTCTTGCATTTGGCATTTTTTCCTCTTAGCATGTGCTTTCTGCATTTCCTGCAGAAAGTAGCTGGGAGATGCCTGTCCTTTAGGACGGATGTTCTCACTCGTACTTTGCTGAGCATTTCAAGGGCGTGAATGGATTACTTTCCCATAGCAAGTATGTTGCACCGAGAGACAAACTGAAAGGGAACTGAAAGTTATGCACCATAACTCATGTTCCCTGAAGGAAGGGAACGAGGTGCAACATATCTGGCCCTTCTCAATGCTGAAAGCTCGGTGAAGTGCAATTTTGGAGAAAGATGGAGGGGCGCAAGCCGCTTAAGTACCCAGAGGGCAGGGCCTCTGGCGCGGCGGTGACGCCCCTAGCCGTAAAGGCGTGAGTATATTCCTTCAGGTAATCGCACGAGGCGCAATTCCCATAGCAAGTATGTTGCACCTCGTTCCCTTCCTTCAGGGAACATGAGTTATGGTGCATAACTTTCAGATTTTACTTGCCTTATTTTAAAGATGATTATTTTGTAACTCAACTGTCCAAAAAGCATCTTTAATTAAATAAAACTTACATTCAGTAAAACTTTAAATCTCAAAGCATTCTGGGTATTTTAGCAGAAGTTGTTTTTATTTTGTTTGTAACTTGAATATGAAACATTTTATCTTTAAAATTAACTTCTTTTTTTTAAATAGACATGGGACATTTTAGGCTTTATTGATTGTTATAAAAAGCAATGAAAAAACTGATTCTATAAAAATATTTGTCTGTCTGTGATCTTAAGGGATTTTTTTTTACTTTAGCACCCATTAAGCTGCTTTCTTTTTTCCACAACAGTAGATAATAGTGAACAGTCTGCATCCCCTCCCTGTTTTGTTCCAGAGATCACAGAACACAGAGGGGGCCATGATGACCCTCTCCCAGAGGAACTGGTTGTTTTGCCTGCGAGGCAAAGTGTGGGGATTCAGAGGAGTTTTGATTTAATCACCGTGCTCCACGGTGCACAATGTGCTGCAGGAGGAGATGGCAATTATAACGCCCATGCTGGCCTGCTGTCCTGCCCTGGTGGTGATGTATTCCCCGGGGCATCACAGGGAGACAGTGGCAGGGGTACCATGAAAGAGAGTAGTCCCCCACCTCTCTCTTGCTCTTTAAACCCCCCATCACACAGCCAATGGCAAACAGGATTACTTGGGCGTGCCACAGTTAACACTTTAAAACAAGGTGCCTTGGATTTCTGTCCAGTCACACAGAACCAGTTTACCTTGCAGCTTCTATCCAACTTTCTCACTGCTTTTGTACCCTGGTTTTACATTTCATCCCATCCTCATCTCAAGGCCTCTTTTAAAATCCAGATTTTAAGCCCCCTTTTAATTGCTATATTTATTCAAAGTGGCAAACGATATTGATATTTCCATAAACAAGTACTTGTACCAGCTCTCCTACATGCATTCCTCAGACTTTTCCACAGTGAGGGGAACTATAGCTCAACAACTTTTCATTTTGGATCAATCCTACAAGGAATATTGTTGTTTATTGGCAAATATCCTGACACATCATCGTACAGAATGGAGCAGGCATGAATAATTAATGGCCTCTCTCATACAAAATGTTCACTCGCACACGGTGGTGTTTACTCCCCTGCAGACATCCACACAGAGGATAACCTCTGCTGTTTTAGAGGAGCGCTGCGTCTCACTTGTCTGCTGCGGAGCGCCGAGCACTTACAAGAGACACAGTAAGAAAAACAGCAAGAAGTGGATCAGTAAATACACAGCAGCTTAAAAACATTCTGATTGTGAGTCTGGAGCCTGGAATGAAGTTCAGTGCATTAAAAAACCTGATGACTGGATGACGATGAGCCTAATCTGACTACTGAAGGTACAGATTAGAAACAAAGGTGACATAAAATGTATACCTTTTTTAATAACATTTTTAATATGTTCATTTATCATATTTTTAAAGCATACGGTACTTGAGCTGTTTTGAAGAGGGGTTCTGTGGAAAGGTTACGAACACTTATCATCTTACCTGTAGTAGACACCACTTTGAACAAACACATGTAGGAGAAATAGCGTGTATTTCAGCCAAATTGATGAGCTAACAAATAGCTTGGCAGCTAGCTGAATGCTGTTGTCTTAAAACAACTTCAGATCAAAGAAAAGAAAGAATTTCAGTAGTTTACGCAAACAATATTTTAAAGCACCGGAAGTGTTACAGCTAGCTTTAATAGTTATTTGTGCTTGTCAATAATCATAATATTCTGTATAAATAAATTTGTTGTGCAAAAATGATAGTGTTGTAAAATAAAAAAAATAATAAAAAGGTTTAAATTAACCACTTCAGAAATAATAAGTTGGAGTTGTTGAAGTCAGGAGCAATCAACTTTGGACTAGCTTTTAGCTCATAGTCTGGTCAGAATTAAACTGTTTCTCCAAACTGAGGAGTTCAAACATACATTGGAGCTTTAAGAGAAAAAAAATTACATTACGAACGAGAATAAAGTCATAGTTTTACAAGAATAAACTCATAGCATTACGAGAATAAAGTTGTAATATGAGAATAAAGTCATACTCTTGAAATAATACGAGAATAAATTTGTAGTATTATGATTAAACTTGTAATGTTACCAGAATAAAGTCAAAATATTATCCAGTGTTTCCCCAACCATTATACAAGCAAGGCGCCCCACCCAACCCCTACCAGCACTGCTGTAACGCAAAAATAGCGGCTTGCAGGTGCGCTAGCTAATAAAGGC
>JBBPBX010063667.1:0-20465 GCA_038048925.1 Garcialebias charrua | reverse complement strand
CCTGAGACATCCACAAAGTTCACAGAGACGTTTCCAGCTCGTAATTAATCCATATGAAGCCATCCTGGTCACCAGTCTTCGGCCGGCGCCGGGCAGCTAACCTAAAATGGCGTCCGGTGTTCTACATTAATTTGTGACCGTCTAAACTGGAGACCTTCAAAGGCCCCCGTGACTGAACCTAAAATGGCGTCCGGTGTTCTACATTACAGTAATTTGTGACCGTCTAAACTGGAGACCTTCAAAGGCCCCCGTGACTGAACCTAAATGGCGTCCGGTGTTCTACATTAATTTGTGACCGTGTAAACTGAAGACCTACTTCCTGTTGCCCAAGATTGCTCAAAAATGATCAGAAATGATCATTTTTATCATAATTATTATTTATAAAGCCTTTAAAACAACCACAGCTGCAACAAAGTGATGTACACATGAAATTAAGAACATTTAAACACACAAAAAAAAAAATTTTTTTTTTTTTAATACAGTAATTTCATATTTTTATTAAATATGATACGTTCGTAGGTCCCGTTGTTCGTAGGTCGATGGAGTCGTAACTAGGGGGTTTGCTGTATTTGGCTAAAATTGTCTTTGGATCATGGTAATATGTTGGAAATGTAAATGGAAAAAAAAAAACATCATTCATTCCTGCAGTTGAAGTAAAATTCATGGGAGTACCGGTAATGTGATTGCTGATCTAGCAATCTATGATCGATTTTTCTGGTCTTGCAGTTCAAAGGTTGCAGAATGATGCAGTAGAATAATGCTGTAACACGTTTTATATGCATTTTCTTTAATGTTACTTTTCCGACTATTGTTTATAGACTTTAGAGCGTGGTACCGTTGCAAAGTTTATGTTTTGAGAGTTTATTTACAGATTGTGTATTGATTAGTTTTGTCTGAACTAACAGAGGTGAAACATGTCGCTTCTGATCGCCCATTACAACAATGGACATGACAGAAGTAACACTGTGTCTATGTCTGTTTTCACCTTTCCCCTTTACAGGGGTGTAACATACACAGGGTCCCAGTTATATCCACCAACAGCAAAAATATGAATTGTAAATAAGGATCTAAGATATAAACTAAGATATACGCTAAACACCAATAGTGTAAAACAATACGCCAAACAACAGCAGCACGAACATGAGTCTGTGCGAGCAGATGAGTACGAATGAATACAGCAGCATAAAATAATCAGCAGCATGGATAAGCAGCAGCACATATCAACAATCAAAGTGGCATTACATCAAAAAAAAATTTTCCTGAAGATATTTGAAAAGCATTTTATTTAGGTTCTTGGTTTTCATAGTTAATTTTATCCCTCGGTTCCTTAAACAACAAATGCTCATCCTGTATAAAGTTGATGAGTTCGTTCAGTTTAACTCAAAACTCCACATGACGTCGTTCCATGCAGTGGCAAGCTGAAAGGTTACACCAGACGCTAATGTGGTTACAAAAGTCAAATTAGTTTGGTCATGTAAACAGAGCAAGAGTGTTTCTCTAATCCGGTTGGAACAGAATCATTCCGCATTAGTTGCAAGTCGATGAGGTTAAGGCAGCTCTGAATGACGGAACGGCTCTTGGTTGTGTAATCAGTGGCATTCCCCTGCGGACGTGTTTCTTTTCGTAGTTGTCAGTGCGTGGAGAGAGGGACAGTATTGATGGTGAAGTGTGTGTGAAATCACTAAGCTGGTTTATCAGGTTTAGGAGCCTGGGAAACTGGAGCAGACGCAGACAACAGATAAAGACAATGGGGTTCGGAAAAAAAAAAACATGGAGGAAGAAGAAAAATGTTTACCTCACTAGTATTTTCCTACATCTGTCAAGACATGACAGAGAAAACAATAAAGTTACATTTTAAAATGTCTGCAGTACTTTATCATTCAAAACATGCCACACCCTTTATTTTAAATGTATTTATTTATTTATTTTACCTTTGTAACCTCCATCTCCGCTGCTTGTGTTTATACCAGCTGCTTATGTCACTGAAATGAGGAATGACTTCTGGTTGGTTTGTGGGGGAGGGTAAGATTGCGTGTGGTCATTGTGAGGAAAAAAAACAACAACAAAACAACAGATGGGAGTGTGTAGTGTCTAACCCAGATTCTGTCGCTCTAATCCTGCCTGCACTGCAAGAATGTCCACGCTGGTCCCGACCCACCAAGTGACCATTCGGATTTGAACCTGACTGAGCTGGGGATAACAAGGTGGATCAAAACGGTGTTGTGTCTCATGCTAGAGCCGGTTGAGATCACGTCTTGTGTGATTATGGGCTGAAAACGTTCGGGCTTGGCTTTGTGATTTGTGAGGATTTTCTTAAAATGTTACCGGCCTCGTTAAACCTTTCTGCGTATAAAAACTATGTAACCAGATGGTGTTCTGTTGTTGGGAAGAACCACAATCTCAGAATGTGCCAGTGTGGCACTGGATTGCATGACTCACTTGAGGAGGGCACTTGGAATGGGGGTCAGCAGAGGATGAAACATCTAAGACTCAGCTGTCAAGGGGGGAAACTACCGTATCTGTCAGCTGATTTAGAGTAGTGGGGGATTGGGGAAGTCGCAGCAATCAGCTGATGGAGTAAGGAAGGGGGTTGGCCTGGGCTGGACGCGTCTTGACTGTGTCAGCTCTCGTAACATCATTATTTAACCTTATAAACCAGGTCACCAGCAGGATTACCGAGCACTGCCTTGTTATGTGTCTCATGCCCCACTGTAAGCTTCAAAATGAACGGTTTTCTAAAATTTTAATGTCTTGAAATCATAGTTTATGTCGTTTATAATAATAATAATAATAATAATAATAATAAACTTTATTTGTATAGCACCTTCCTACAATGCCTTGCATTGACCAAGGTGCTTAACAGGATAAAAAGATGAATAAACTGGAACAATAAATCAATGAAAATAGAATAAGAAACAACAGCAATAAAAGAAGGCAATGGAAATAAAAAATGCTACATACTAAAATAACACAAGTAATAAAAGTTACACACTGAAAGCTTTTTTGAACTAAAAGTTACACACTGGAAGCTATTTGAACAAGTGGAAATAAAAAGGCAATGGAAATAAAAAATGCTACATATTAAAATACCAAAAGTAATAAAAGTTACACATATTTTATATATATATATTTATATATAGCCGGCAGCTTTATGCAATATTTGCACTACACTGCCAACTGAAAAGTAACAAAAATGATCCTAAAAGGATGAAATTACAAAAATCAAAGGATTTATTTAATACTTTACGTACATATATTCTATTCGGCCACGAAATTAACAAAAAATAGAATGATCTTTTAATCCCTAAAACCACTTTTAAATCTCAAATACACGGGTGTGTCGCCACCGCATTTATACATAAAAGTAACCCAAATACATAAAACTAACGACTCACCGTCGAATGGTCGACACAAAACACACAATAAAATCCTCCGGCCACGTTAATTTGGCTTGAAACAGCGGGGTTCTCTGCGGATTTATCCATTAGTAACCCAGCACAACCAGCTGGACACAGAGTTAGCGTCCAGTTCACCTCTGACCCGGAAGATGTCAAGATTCTATAGGTAGTCAACAGATTTAATGAAAAGTAACTAAAATACATAAAACTAACGACTCACCGTCGAATGGTCGACACAAAACACACAATAAAATCCTCCGGCCGCGTTAATTTGGCTTGAAACAGCGGGGTTCTCTGCGGATTTATCCAAGTACCCAGCACAAACAGCTAGCCACAGAATTAGCCCCTGAGTTCACCTCTGACCCGGAAGATGTCAAGATGGAATAGTCCATTTTTAGTAGGGGGATAAAGAAATCGACCGTTTTTTTTATTGCGTATTTAATGATCGTTTTCATCGTAACTATAATTATTTTTATGTTAAATGTACATTAACAAGCAGGATCAATGTTAGGGATGTAGGTGACTGGCCGGGGCGCGGCGGGGCCGGGGCCCCATGCTGATTGGGATCCCCAGGCAACGGCATCATTTGCTACATGGTAGATCCGAGTCTGTTCTCCGCTCTGCTCCCTCCCCCCTCCAACCCTCCCTCCTCTCTGCTCTTTACGGTGGGGAAAAAGGTAAAACAAGTTGTAAATAAGTTTATTGGTTTTTACTGATAGATAATTAGTTATTAGCGGTACTGCATTTTAAATAAAAATAGCACAAATCCGCTTATGAATTATAAAAGTTAGTCAAACCACAAAAACGCTGACAAAAAGTTTAGGTCCACTGTAAGCGGATTAGCGCTTTAGCGCTCTCTAGCGTTCATATGCCCACCACTGATTTCACCTATCGTACCTCTTGTTTTTGAACTGCCTCAGTTTAGAGAAATAGATTTAACTCTGACCACCTGGTTTGTAGGCGGCCAAAACTAAATTGAAACTATATTGTTGTCATCCTAAACAACTCTAATTTCTGAAGATTTCATAAAACATTCCTTTACAGATGTATATATATGTATCTGGTATGTTTTTGGATATTAGGTAAGTACCAGCTACATATCCAGTGAACTCCAGGATCATACCCAGTAAGTACCAAGTAAGTACCACATTTGTACCTAATGAGTACCAAGTGTATAGAATAAGATAAGATAGAACAATATTGGTCACAAAGGAAATTGTATACTGTACAGTATATACTTGATAAGGACCAGATACGTATCAGAGTCAGAGAGAGTCTTTATTGTCATTTGCACCGCATGTGGTACATGTGATGAAAACGAGATTATGTACACGGGGTCCCAGTTACATCCAACAACAAATGCAAGAGAAAAACAGTAATAACATCTAGAATTAACTAAGAGAAACATCAACTAGTAATACACTAAGCCCTAATGTAGTGGAAAAACATCATTATAAACAGCAGCACGAACATGAGTCTGTATGAGCAGATGGTCACAGATGAACACAGCAACAAGAAAACAGATCAGCATCAGCATGATGTGATATTTTGCAGTGTTTATTCTCATTATTTATTTATTCATGAGTCTAACAGCCTCAGGGTAGAAGCTGTTCCTCAGTCTAGTGGTTCTACATTTGATGCTCCTCAACCTCCGTCCTGAGGGGAGTGGGGCAAAGAGTGAGTGTGCTGGGTGAGTGAGGTCTTTCATGATGCAGGTGGCTCTTTTCCTGCATCTGGAGGTGTAAATGTCTGTGATGGTGGGGAGACTGACTCCAACAGACTTCTGTGCAGCCTTCACCACTCTCTGTAGAGCTTTCCTCTCTGCAACTGTGCAGCCTCCATGCCACACATTGATGCTGGAGCACAGGATGCTCTCCACTGCACACCTGTAGAAGGAGGTGAGAACTGGGCTGCTCAGACCAGCTCGTCTCAGCCGTCTGAGGAAGTAGAGTCTCTGATGACCTTTCTTGATCAGGCTGGTGGTGTTGTTGCTCCAGCTGAGGTTATCATTCAAGTGTACACCCAAGTATTTGTAGCTAGAGACCACTTCCACCGCAGATCCACCTATGTTACCATACCATACCATTTTATTTATAAAGCACTTTCAACAGGAACAAGTCCACACCAAAGTGCTGGACAAACAAACACGCAACAGGCAACACAGACAATGAAGTACAACACGAAAAACATAAAAACATTGCAGATCATAAATAAAACGATCCAATACAAATCAGCTGGCATTGAAAGCAATGGAGTAGTAGTGAGTTTTTAACCGGGATTTGAAAACCGAGAGGGAGGGGGCCTGTTTGATGAGCAGCGGTAACTCGTTCCAGAGTCTTGGGCCTGCTACAGAGAACGCCCTGTCACCCCTGCGCTTAAGGCGAGTTTCTGGAACTATTAAGAGTACCTGATCCTCTGACCTCAAAGCACGTGGAGGGACATATGGGTGTATCAGATCCGAGAGATAGGCGGGGGCGAGACTGTTCAGCGATTTGTAGACATACATGAGAATTTTGAATTGGATTCGAAGATGAACCGGTAGCCAGTGAAGGGAGGCCAAGACTGGTGTAATGTGCTCTCTTTTGCGTGTGCTGGTTAAAAATCGGGCAGCTGCGTTCTGAACCAGTTGTAATCGTGCAATGGTGGCTTGACTGACGCCAAGCAGAAGTGAATTGCAGTAATCAAGCCTAGATGTAATGAATGCGTGAATCACTGTCTCCAGGTTGTTTTTTGATAATATGGGCTTCAGCTTAGACAGACGCCTCAGCTGGAAAAAACAGGATTTGACGATCATGTTTACATGACTGTTGAGTTTCATGGAAGGATCCATTATCACTCCCAGATTTGTGACTTTTTGTTTTTCGGACAGGGGTAGAGCAGAAAGGTCAATGCAGTGGTTTGAGGTTGTGTCATTGGGAAGGAACAATATGGCTTCAGACTTCTTATCATTGAAGCTTAAGAAATTTAAAGCCATCCAGTCCCTGATGTCAGCCAGGCAGTCAAGCAGAGGTTGAATAGAGCCTGTACCATTTTGTCTTAGGTCAGACACCGCGCATCGCGTATGCGCATCGCGTATGCGCATCGCGTATGCGCATCGCGTATGCGCATCGCGTATGCGTAGTAAAAAAATACTTTTGCGCGTACATGCCCTGAGGGGCTACGCGGGGCTACGCTTTTGCCACAGCGTACGTACGCTGCGTATAGGCGTATCGTGAGGACGCTCGAGTGTATCTCGCCCTTTAGGGGGAAGTAAATTTGACAGTCATCAGCGTAGAAGTGGAAGGGTATATTGTGTTTCCGGAAAATAGCACCGAGTGGCAGCAGGTATAAGGAGAACAAGAGAGGACCCAGGATGGACCCCTGCGGAACCCCCCATTTAAGAGCCGCCACTGCAGAAGTAAAATCATTGATGGACACACAAAAAGACCTGTCAGAGAGGTAGGATCTGAACCAGTTTAGGGCTGATCCTGAGATGCCCACCCACTGCTCCAACCTAGCAATGAGGATCTCATGGTCGATGGTGTCGAAAGCGGATGTGAGGTCCAATAGGACAAGCAGCACAGAGTCACCAGTGTCTGCAGTACTTTATCATTCAAAACATGTTCAGTGGGGCATGGGTGTGTTTGTTCCTTCTGAAGTCCACAATCATCTCCTTTGTCTTCTTCACATTCATGTGAAGATTATTCTCTTTGCACCAGCTCTCCAGGTGTTCCACCTCCTGTCTGTAGCTGGACTCATCATTGTTTGTGATGCATCCCACCACCGCTGTATCATCTGCAAACTTAACAATATGACAGCCTGGATGTGTGGCTGTACAATCATATGTGAGCAGAGTGAACAGAAGAGGGCTCAGCACACATCCTTGGGGAGAGCCAGTGCTGAGGGTTATGGTGGAGGAGGAGAAGTTGTGTATCATATAAGAACTTGGGGTGCCTACCAAGGAAGTAGCATACAGTGCATGTACCTGGTACATACCTGGAAAATAAGCATGTGCAAGGTTTGTATTTGGTACTTACTGGATACGTACAGGGTATTTAACAGGTAATTACTGAATACACAGAGAATTCTTCCTAGTACTTACAAGGCACTTACAAGGTACTGCTAGCACTTCTTACTGAGAACATACAAGATCCTTACCTGGTACAGTACTTACCATGTACAAACAGGGTTCTTCACAGGTATGTACAGGAGACTTACCAGTTTTGTGCATGGTACATACTGAGTATACCTGAAACTTACTTGTCAAGTACATAGCAAGTATGTATGTACATAAGTATGTACCCAGTACATACCAGCAGTGCTGGGCAGCGCTAATCCAAAAATTAGTTCCGCTATTTCTAAAGCACTTATTAATTTATTTAGGTCCGCAATTTCAAAAGTGCTTATGTCTTAGCAAAGCTAGCGGAAGCTAATGCTAACGCGCTAACGTGCAAATGGCGAACTACTTTTTTAAATCCAGCAGATTTGACCATTTCGTGAAACGGTTAAGCTCAGAAAAACCTTGTGCTATAAAGTCAGCTAAGAAATATATTTTTTCTCAGCAAAGAAATAATTGTTTTTACCGTGTTTTCTTGTAAAGTCCTTCGCTTCTGTGGCCGGTCGCCATTTTGAACAGGGCAAATGAGGCGCTGACGCGTCGCGTAGGCCGCTGAGAAACATCCATAAGTTCACCCTCCATGTTAAAAACTCTTCGTCTGACTCTTCGAAAACAAGCAATAAGGCTGCAGAGTAACACACTGGCTGCTAACTGCTATAGAGAGAGCACTCTCTCTAGCCCCCCTAAAGCCTCCAGTATAGCTGTGCGTTGTGCCCAGCGCCACTGGACTCGCGTGTGCTGCGTGCAGGCAGTTCATATTATAGCTCTGTGCAAGCACAGCTCTCTGGAGTGCAGGCTTCAGCAGCTGCAGCAGGGCGGAGCGTTTACCTACCAGACAAATTGAGGTCGCTGATTGGTCATTTGCTGACACGCCTACTGAAATGATTGACATGTCGGGTGGAAGAAAAAAGACAGAGGGCTGCGCAGCGGTTTTCTGTGTTTATATGTTCATAAAAAGTTTTAAAAAATAAAATAAAAACAGGGAGCGCTGCTCCTTCAGCCCACACAGCAGACCAGCACACCAGGAAATATTTAGAACCTGGCGCAGCCCCGTTGGACATGACTTTAGTTCGCTCGTGAGAAATTCATTCATTCCTCCTCCTCGGAGGAGGAAGCGAATGGTGACAGCTTCAAGTGATCACTTGACTTTTGGCAAAAAAACCAAAAGAAAAGGCCAGATCAGCGATGAATAAGAGGAATTTAATACATTTGTGTCTCAAAACAGTCCGGTGCGAGGCAGTTTATCAACGCGCGCGCATAGGCGGTCGTAAAATTTGAGCTTGGTGCGTTCACGCCCGCGATCAAAGGCTTGTGCCGCGGCGCTCACACGGCGCTCACACGGCGTGCTGCGGCGCTCGGACTAACGCAAAGCTATACTGGGGGCTTTAGGGCGGGGGCTGCTTTTTTTCACGGACCACATCCGGCGCTGACCAGATATGGTCCGTGAGCAGTCGTCCGGTTGATTTAAGAGCCCGTAAATAAGTTTTTTTCGTTTTTACTGATAGATAATTAGTTATTAGCCTTACTGCATTTTAAATAAAAATAGCGCAAATCCGCTTATGAATTATAAAAGTTAGTCAATCCGCTATAGCGCTAACAAATCTTTTAGGTCCGCTATTAGCGGATTAGCGCTTTAGTGCTCCCTGGCGGTCTGGAGCCCAACACTGCATACCAGGTAAGTACCTGCTATGTAGTGGGTAAGTACCAGTACTCAGTACCATACTTACAAGGTACTTTATGGGAATGCACCATGAACATTCTTCTTCTTCTTTGTATTATTATTATTATTATTATTATTATTATTATTATTACAATGTATTATTATTATTATTATTATTATTATTATTATTATTATTATTATTATTATTATTATTATTATAACTGTAAGTACCTGATAGGTACCTTGTAAGTATGACCAAGCTGTATTAAATATTGCTACTAACTTATTTACTCCATAATGAGGCTGTTCATTGAATCTGCATGGTCCATTTAAACAGCAATTTTCCACTTGAACATTCAATAAACAGCAGAATTTTTAAGATCAACCAAAAGTATTTGATTATATTCTCTAAATGTTTAACTCCATACCTCACCTTGACCACCACAGTCAGGATTCTTTGCTGTCTCAGGCTTTAAAAACAAGCATGTCAGGACTTTTTTGGGTCAGGTCAAAGGTCTCGCTGTGGGCATGGTATTACCCTGTAAATAAGTTGATGAAGAATCCCCAATTACATGCCTGTAATCTGTTTCAGGGCATCAGCCTATAGCTGTCACACCGCATGCCTTGAGATGGGCAAGGGAAGACTTGCAAGAGTTGCAAAGGCTCATTGTAATTTGTAGTTGGAAGTATTTTAGCAACGCGTGCATCCCAGAAACAAAACCTTATTTAATAAATAGTAATCTCACATTTAAACATGATAGATATTTGTTTTATAAAAGGGATTTCAATTTTTTTCTTTGAAACAATTTTTGCTTTTTATTTTATTTTTTTATTTTTTTACAATCAGCACAAATCGGATAAATCGGATCAGTTTAGGACAGATGTGTGAATAGGTTCATGGCTTTTGGAACTTCGTCATGACAGAGGTCATGGTCAAATGAAAAAGTGCCAGACAGAAGATAACAGCTGAGTCTGTGGGGGGTTAGAGCAGCAGAGTTTGAGGTCAAGGATCAAGGCCCAGTCCAGTTTTTCTTACATCTGCATATCGGCAGAAGTCATGACTTCTGAAGGCAGAATACCAAAGATGAACAATTTATGACAAGAACTGCCACAAAAAAAAAAAAGAAAGGATGTACCAGGAGAATAAAAGGTTGTTGCTGTCATTCTAACATTTGACAGGTGTTTTCAAAAAAGCATAATAGATGGCAGGGATTAATACACAAATAAATAATATTTACATTCAAGAAAGTGCCATATCTGGTTTGAACATCTCAAATTTAAATATTTGCTGAATTTTGTCAATTTTACATGGTTTTAAATAAAATGTTTTATAGTTTCAGCAGTTCTAGGGACTAAAATTCAGGGAAGAGTTTTTGCTTTAATTGTACAGGGAACATGTGTTAATGAATATCAAGTTTACAGCAACATTGGCTACTTTACACCTGCAGTTTACAGGAGGGTAATAAAACAACACATAACTGTACAAATGTGTGGTGAAGAGTAAATGTTATAACATTTCTGTGACATTCAAAGATTTTTTTTCTAAATCAACAATTCAGGAACTGAAAAAAGACTTAATTTAGTTATAAAAATCTTCAAAGAATCTCCTGAAAATCTATAATGTTCTCCATCTCCCTCTCTCTCCATCTCCATCCATCTGTCTATCCATCTCTCCATCCATCTCTCCATATCTTTCCATATCTCTCCATCTCTATCCATATCTCTCCATCTCTATCCATCTCTCCATATCTCTCCATATCTCTCCATCTCTCCATATATCTCCATCTCTCCATCTCTATCCATCTCTATCCATCCATCTATCTATCTCTATATCTCTATCTCTATATCTCTACCTCTATATGTCTATCTCTCTATCTCTCTATCTATCTATCTATCTATCTATCTATCTATCTATCTATCTATCTATCTATCTATCTATCTATCTATCTATCTATCTATCTATCTATCTATCTATCTATCTATCTATCTATCTATCTATCTATCTATCTATCTATCTATCTATCTATCTATCTATCTATCTATCTATCTATCTATCTATCTATCTATCTATCTATCTATCTATCTATCTATCTATCTATCTATCTATCTATCTATCTATCTATCTATCTATCTATCTATCTATCTATCTATCTATCTATCTATCTATCTATCTATCTATCTCATCTATCTCTCTATCTATCTCTCTATCTCTATCTATATCCATCCATTCATTCTATATCTGTATATCTGTATATATCTATATCTCTATATCTCTCTATATATCTCCATCTATCTTCATCTCCATCTATCTCCATCTCCATCTATCTCCATCTCCATCTATCTCCATCTCCATCTATCTCCATCTATCTCCATCTCCATCTATCTCCATCTATCTCCATCTATCTCCATCTGGGTTTTGGTCAAAATGTTTTTTTTCTTCCCCTTAATATATATATTTTTGTTGTAAATCCTAATTAGAAAAAACAAAGTCAGAAAGGTTTACATATAAACTCTAACCTTGTTTGAACCAGTCTAGAGTTAAATATCCGCTTAGCACATTTTAAACACTTTCTTTTTGACATTTTTGTGATTTTTCATGACAAATTCCAAACGTACATACTTTGCAAATAAATGCTTTTCTGAGGCTTTGTTGCTTTTATGGGAAGCAGTGAGTCAGCTCTCAGTCAGACGTGGATCAGAACAACAATAAAAGCACGAAAGATGAGACAATAGTAAGTCAGAAAATGTTGGACGGCTTTCAAAAGTGAGGAAAGGGAAAAGAAAGAGGTGAATGATAAAGAAACCGCCCGGCTTTGTACAATGGAGCGTGGGCGTTTTTATTGCTGGCATAAGAAGAGAAATCAATAAAAGAGGTGAAAAAAAAATCCCTTCTGCTTTTAAGAGCACTATCACTGCAGCAATTAAAGGGGCCTTCAAAGAGTTGCTCTAATCAGCGGTTAAATAAAGATAGGAGCAGGCGGTGCTTTGGAGGGCTCTGCTCCTGTAATCTAACACCTACTGCCCTGCCCTCGGTGGCCCCTTGAACTCTGTGTGTATGTGTGTGTGCGTGCACATTCTTGTGTATTTATAAGCCTTTTCCCCCACTAACTCACCTACAGAGTGCCCTGACGTGTTTTTGACAGCTTCTGTGTGGTTAACATACTCTAAAAAGGCAGATTAACTTGTTCAAGCTTCCTCTCTGGATCTGTTTTTGTCAATCATTCCATCTGACCTCTGTCTAAACCAGTGTGCGACAATAACTTACGTGTGTGCATGTGCTTAGCTTATATAGCAGGGTTGTAGCGATGCAGTTTACCCTCTGTATTCATGACCCTTCCTGCCGTCTTATCTGCCGCTCCATAGACTCATTCATCATCTGTGCAGGTTCTCACTGTGATAAGGTGGTGGACGGTGTGTCAATACTCCAGCCTTGGGTCTGTCTTTGCAATCCTCTCCCTGCTTAAAGAGGCATGGTGTGGACAGAGCAGACTCTAGCCTGAGCAATGAGTTTGCTTTAGGCACACAGAGGCCGAGAGAGGCAGGTGGACAAGTCCTTTACACAATCTGCCATTCTGTAGGCTGCTTTAGCTTGACCTTGGAAAATGGCATATTTGGGCATACATGTAAATTTGCACAGGTGAGGGGGGGGGTTAAAGACAATATAGTAATCAGTATAGGTTTAGATATTGCCTGCAGCCGGAAAGTTGGCCATTTATATAAATATAAATGTCTGTGTGTGCCTGTGTTTTTGTGTCTTTTAGCCTATGATCTACTGCTGTATTATATTGAAACTCTGAGAAAGTTGGATGTTAATCCATTGCCAGTTTTATAAATGCTTTTACACGCATTCACACTATGAGATCCGCTTTTCTTCTGTACGTTTTTGGGCCCGTAACTCGTTCTGCAATTTTTTTTTAATACTACATCAACAGTTCATATATCAAAACGTTCAGCTCAGTCAGGACATTGTTGCTATGACTTTTGGCGCTTGTGCAATTTTTACTTTTTGAAATATTTAGCTTTTTGTGGCCGTGTTTTCCTCATTGTAAATGAGTGGAGCTCTCCGCATTCATCAAACCCTTTGAGCTGTTTACAACCTTTGACTGTTCATTGCAGCTTTTGTTCTGGGTCAACTTTTTACAGCTTCTTTGTGCTAATTTAAGCTTATTTTCCCTTCTTTTTCAGCTCCTTTCTGGTAAATTCAGCTTTTTCCTGCTTTTTGAGCAATTAAAAAAATATATTTTTCAGCTAATTTCCACCCTTTTTGCTTTTTTCCTGATAATTGCAACTTTTTATGCTGCTTTCAGCCTCTTTCTACTATTTCGGCTTTTTCCAAGCAGCTACTTTTAGTTGTTGTTGCCGATTTCAGTATTTCATGTTCATTTCAGTTTCCTTTTTTTGTTGTTGTTGCTAATTTCAAATTATGTGATATCTGCTTGGCCTCATTTGGCCTTTTTGAGCTTATTCAAAAAAGGCGTTCAATACAGGATCAACTGGACTTTATTTATATTTTAATAAAGTCCAGTTGTTCCTGTATTGAACGCCTTTTTTGATTTTATCATGTCCTGGACGACTGAGAATCTTCACCAGCATTTTGAGCTTATTCTGTTCATTTCGGCTACAAAGTACTGTACATACAAGTTTTTTCTACGTGTTTCTGCAATTTTAATTCAGGGGTTCCTTGGATTGATGAAGTCCTTTGGATGAAGGATGAAACGAATCAGCAAAACAAAGAAGAAACCATCCAGATGACTTGACTGAATTTTGTTGGATGGTACCTGGATTATTGAGCATGAACTTTGATGTTTTGAACCACTTTGGCTATGGCTGCCTCAGAGGAGTCAACGGAGGAGAGGGTGGGCCCCAAAAACCATCTTATGCCCCTTTTCCACTACCGGCCCAGAGCGGCCCAGTCTGGTCCGGTCTGGTCCAGTTAGGATCGGCTCACATGCACGGTTTTGTCTCCATTCACTATCTGCAGCCCTTCTGTGGGCGGGGTGTAGAATCTCACTCGTCCTACCACGTGGTGGCGGTAGTGTTACCTCAAGCTATTTACTAGCCACCACTAAACGTTAGAAGAAGAACACCCTGCAGAACCTTGTCTCACCACCTGTTGGCGGTAATGTCCCTTGAGCTATTTAATGCTCTGATCTTACTTTATAGACTTTTCAGCTTGTTTTAAACCCCTGTGTTTTCCATTTTGTTTCTTTATAATAAAGATTATTCTCATATATGCACAAGGTTCCTGTTAACATTGCTTAACACATTGATCACACTGCCCTGTAATCAGTTAAACTATTTTTACAGTAAGGTAATATTAAATGTTTGTATTTCATTAAATTTAAACGGTAATATTTTGTCAGGGCTAATTCAAAGTCAAATGCAAATGGATAATTTGGTTTAAACTGTCCCATAAACATTAAAAGCATGTTTCTTTAAACGTAAAAACAAAGTATTAATAATTAAATGTTTGTTGATCAGGAAACTCGTTTGGGCATCCAAGAACAGCTTCATCGGGGTTGATGGCGACGTCTGTGCATCCTTGGAAAAGCTGCTGCACCCACAACCCGACATCAGGATGGATGGATGGATGGATGGATGGATGGATGGGTTCATGTTGACATCTGTGCATCCTGGCAAAAGCTGCTGCACTACTCATGACACGACAACAGGAAGGATGGATGGATGGATGGATGGATGGCTGTTCAAATCTAATAATCTTTTTCTTATGATTCTTTAAAGGTCAAATGCAAATGGAAAATATTGAATGGTAAATGGAGCTTATTTATATAGCGCTTTCCAGCCCCCTGTGAGGAGCCCCAAAGCGCTTTACAATACCAGCCATCCACCCATTCATTCAGACATTCATACACCGGTAGTGGTAGCCTGCCTTGCAAGGCGCCATCCAGACCTACCGGGAGCAACTCGGGGTTAAGTGTCTTGCCCAGGGACACACAACACATGGTGGGCGGATGCGGGATTCGAACCTCCAACCTTCCGATCAGGGGTCGACTGCCATTACCACTACACCACGGTCGCCCACAATAATATTGTGTAATATTCTTAACTTCCAGTATGTTTTTAAACAAACACTATACTGTACACACTTAACATTGTAAAATATGTTTAGGAAATTATTGTTCAATGACACCACTTAAGAAAAAAAAGTTTATTATGAAAACTAAGAAGTGAAAAAAGCACAAAAATAAATACTGCATCCACCTAAATGATTTTTTTCCTGTTGTCTCATGTGCTTCCTCCAGAAGACACAAGTTGATAAATTCTGGTGTTGACTTCTTCGTCTTAACTGTAAAAAAAAAGAAAAACATGGTTACCGGTAATTCAGTCTAGAAACTGTTTTATATGTAGATATATTTTATAAGATATATGTAAGATATATATACATATATCAAATATCTCAGAAACCACAAAGCAGATATTTTTCAAACCAACACAGTGTAATCACTACATGTTTATATACACACTGTAAGCTGTTGGAGTTATTTGAATTAAAATTCGATTTTTAATAGACATAAGTGTGTCGACCTAGCTTTTTTTTTCTACTAGTATTTAACACATATCTTAGATCTCAGAAACCACAAAGCAGATATTTTTCAAACCAACACAGTGTAATCACTACATGTTTATATACACACTGTAAGCTGTTGGAGTTATTTGAATTAAAATTCGATTTTTAATAGACATAAGTGTGTCGACCTAGCTTTTTTTTTCTACTAGTATTTAACACATATCTTAGATCTCAGAAACCACAAAGCAGATATTTTTCAAACCAACAGAGTGTAATCACTACATGTTTATGTGCATACTGTAAGCTGTTGGAGTTATTTGAATTAAAATTCGATTTTTTAATAATTTATTTTCGAAGCACATGTGATAGGTTTGGAATTAGTCAAAACAAATCAATTTAAATCCAGATTTGACCACAACGTGACATTATTAAGGACTTGTTAACCTGAGGAACCCTCGTGGTATAAAGCCAGCTATGAAATATATTTTTTAAGCTTTTATTTAGCTACATTTAAAACAAAGAACGCCGATCGACCCCACCCGCGCGTGCATGTGATGTGCACGTGTCGACCTACTTTGTTAAATCCAGCTGATTTGACCACAACGTGAAATTATTAAGGAACTGTTAAGCTCAAGCACCCTCTTGATATAACGTCAGATATGAAATATATTTTTTAAAGCGTTTATTTAGCTACATTATAGAAATAAAGACGGCTCACGTGCGCGCGCGTGCACGTGGCGAAACTACTTTTTTAAATCCTGCCGTTTTGACAACAACGTGAAATTATTAAGGAATAGTTCGGCTTAAGACACATGTTTGCTGTAATTTTAAATACAAATAATTGTTTTTACCGTGTTAATCTTGTAAAGTCCTTCGGTGTTTGCTCCCTCACGGCAGCCACTTCCTCAAACTCAGTCCAGCCTCCTCCTCACGGTTCGGGGCCAGCCGGCCTCGGACCTGCTCTGAGATGAGTCCGGAATCTTGGCGCGGCGCCGCGCATCTGTTAGGTGGAAATGCTCTCCAACGCGCGCTTGGCACGCAAATATGACGTCACATCCGAGCCGGGCCACCAAGTGGAAAAGGGTACCTGCAAACTGGTTGGCCCACTATGTGGGTGTGCTGCTTGAGGGACTCAAGTTTGTTGGGGCTCCGTGGACTGATGAAGTCCTTTTGGATGAAGGACAAAACATCTAAAAAAAAAAAGAAAAAAAGAAACTGTCCAAATGACCTGACTGAACTTTGTTGGATTTTCTACCTGGATTATTGAGCATGAACTTTGAAATTTTAATTAATCTGTCAACTTTTATTTTGCTGCTATCAGTAGATGTCAGTTGTTCAAATTCAACTCAGAATAATCGTTTTTCAGCCTGCTTTCAGTTTCTTCAGCAGTAAGCATTCACACTGCAGTTTCACCGGAAATGCAAAAGCAAAAATAGCTAAAGCTCAGTCATTGTTGCAAATATTGAGCTAAAAGTTGTTAGCTGACAGTTATCGCTAATACTGTACAGTACATATGTCACTACTGACAGATTGTGTGATATCTTTGTTTAAAACTTTGGCATTAACAGGTCGAGTCAACAGTGTTTGTTAGCAAAATATCTCACAAGTCACTACAGTTTATACAATTGAATCCAGATGTTTACATACACTTCATACAAAGTCAGACAACCATTTTTTCCTCATTGTGTGACATCAAGCTACATATGTATTTATTTTCAAGACACAAGTTTACATATCCAGAGATTTTTATGCCCTCAAATAATTTGGGAAAGACCAGATGATGAGGTCATTTGTTGGATTCTTCTGATAATTTTCTACCTCTACAACTCTTGTTCATTTCCATATGCCTGACTGTGCCATGTTCATCTGTTCAAAAAACATACTCTAGTATAAAACCATGCCAACGTCCTGCCATCATACTGCCCAGGAAGAAGCTTCTGTGTTCCAAAGAAGATGGTTTTGTTGAAATAGGAGCGTCTCATCCCCATAACAAAAGCACTTTATGTGAAGATGCTGGCTAAAACAAGTATTAAACACTTTTAGAATGAAATACTCTTTGGAGTCAGCCCGGATTAAGATGGCTGCCACAACATACTGACCTTGGCAAAAACAAAAAAATGATATTTTACAGATATTCATCCACAATTTGGTGTCATACTCATCCCATGCTTTAACAAATCACATGAGAGCTTTATTTAAGAGTTTGCCATGTACCTTCAGCTCCAAGCGAAAAGAAGTCTGAAGTCATACTGTTCCCTCCCAACGACACGATCACGAACCACTGCATCAACCTTTCTGCTTTAGCCCTGTCTGAAAAACAAGGAGTCACAAATCTGGGAGTGATAATGGATTATTCCACGAAAGTCAACAGTCATGTAAATATGATCGTTAAATCCTGTTTTTTCCAGCTGAGGCGACTGTCTAAGCTGAAGCCCATATTATCCTAAAATAACCTGGAGACAGTAATACATGCATTTATTACCGTAAAAACCGGTCTATAATACGCTGTATTTTTGCTCATTTGAATGTCCTGCGTATTAAACACAGAAGAGTATCATTTATGGATTTTTTCCCATATTTTTAGACCCATTTTTCGCTCTGATTCTTCGTTTTTCATTTTTGGCAAAAATGGTGCAGTACCAGTTTCGGCCGCTATACGGGCGCTGTGGGCAGCAGCCAGCAGAGGAC
Organism: Garcialebias charrua; assembly: GCA_038048925.1. Lineage (NCBI taxonomy): Eukaryota > Metazoa > Chordata > Actinopteri > Cyprinodontiformes > Rivulidae > Garcialebias > Garcialebias charrua. Next base: position 2,094 of record JBBPBX010063667.1, on the reverse strand, counting down.
TCAGAGAGCGAAGAGGAAGAGGAGGGCCACTTCCAGACGTTTCTAGCTCATGTGTCCGAAAACAGCCTCCTCTGGTCGGACTGACTCTGTCGCTGCCCGCCCCTTGCTCTGGATGTAGCTGCTATTAGCTGTGAGGTTCGCTGTTTTTGTTTGCAAGATACCACTCATAAACCACACCGCAGATTTTTAAATCCAGCTGATTTCACATTTGGTTCAGCTCAGGAGCCCGTCTGCTATAGTCAGGTAAGAAATATATTTTTTAAGCGTTTATTTAGCTAAATTTAAAGAAACAAAGCGTCCGGTCCGAGCCGCCTGCCTAAAATTCGGCGAACTTTTTTTTTTTATCCAGCTGATTTGAACATTTCGTTAAGCTCAGGAGCACGTCTGCTATGAAGTCAGCTAAGAAATATATTTTTTCTCGCAAAGAAATAATTGTTTTACCGTGTTTCCTTGTGAAGATCTTCGTACTCGCTTGCTTCTGTCGCCGCCATCTTGATTAGGGCAAATGAGGCGCTGACGCGTCGCGTGGCGATGACGCGTATTAAACACCAAAGCGTATTGTTTACGTTTTTTTCTTGTTTATTGTTAATAATTGGACAAAGCGTATTAAACACCGGAGCGTATTTTACAACGGCGAATACGGTACATCTAGGCTTGATTACTGCAATTCATTCCTGTTTGGTATCAGTCAGACCACCATTGCACGATTACAACTGGTCCAGAACGCAGCAGCCCGATTTTTAACCAGTACAGGCAAAAGAGAGCACATTACACCAGTCTTGGCCTCCCTGCACTGGCTACCAGTTCATCTTCAAATCCAGTTCAAAATTCTCCTGTATGTCTACAAATCGCTGAACAGTCTCCCCCCCCCATCTCTCTGATTTGATACACCCGTATGTCCCACCACGTTCTCTGAGGTCAGCGGACCAGTTGCTCCTCACAGTTCCAGGATCTCATTTTCTGCCTTCTCTGTAGCAGGTCCAAGACTTTGAAATGAGTTACCTCTGCTTGTCAGACAGGCCCCCTCCCTCTCGGTTTTCAAATCCCGTTTAAAAACCCACTACTATTCCATTGATTTTAACACCTGATGATCAGTGTTTGGTCGTTACAGTATATGTATTATCTGCAACGCTTTTATGTCTATATTTTGTTGTTTTACTTCACCAGATTATCTAAAGGACATTCTTGTTCCATATTCATCCACCCGGTCTCTGCGGTCACAGAACAGTAATCTCCTTCACATTCCGAGAACCAAATTAAGGACCATGGGAGACCGGGCTTTCAGTGTGGCTGCCCCCCGCCTATGGAACTCTCTTCCTGACTGCCTGAGAGCTCCACAGTCACTGGTTGACTTTAAAGCGGCTTGAAGACCTTTCTTTTTAAGCGAGCCTACTCTGCCTCCTCATGATTCTATCTTTGATCTTAGTTGATACTGTTATTGATTTTACTTGTTTTATCACTTGTTTTATTTGACCTTTAATTTTGTTGCACTTTGTAGCACTTTGAGATTTTCATTAATGAAAAGTGCGTTATAAATTAAATTCATTATTATTATTATTATTTTGTATGTTGCCTATGTGTTGCCTGTTGTTTGTTTGTTTGTACAGCACTTTGGTTGGCCTTGTCGCTGTTTTAAGTGCTCTATAAATAAAATGGTATGGTAATGTTCACGTGTGTCAGCCTCACCTCTGGTTGTGTTCGTCAGATACTTCCTTCTGTCATCCTGCTTTTACCCAAATCCTTTGCCCCACTTCCCCATTAACTCCCCTCACCTCTCCCCTCCTGGCATTTCCCTTTGGTTAAGCTGGTGTTATCAACAGGCTCATTAGGACAGCATTAGTGTCAAAGATGAACACTGATATGACTCTGCCACTGAATCAGAAGACCTCAAGCTGTTTTCTTTTTCATCTTCGCTGCAGCCTTTTGAGTTCTTCATGCTATTGTTCAGGGATGCCTCAGCTCCAACACCCAAGGTCAGAGGTCATTTGTCCACAGGAGCCATCCTGCTCACTCTTCTCAGCGCACTGTCACTACAATTCACCACTCAAACGGGTGGCTGTCACTCGGACCAGACACAGCTGTCACTCACATGCT
>JBBPBX010063665.1:0-20465 GCA_038048925.1 Garcialebias charrua | reverse complement strand
CTAATTTTCATGTCCTGCAACTTATGGGGCGACGCAACATATTTATGGATTTTTCCCATATTTTTAGACCAATTTTTGGCTGAGATATGACCGTTTCCATTCATTCTGACTAAAAAAATGGAGCAGTACCACTTTCAGCCGCTAGGGTCCACCGACCGTTCCCAGCTCATGTGTCCGAAAAAAGCCTCCTCTGCTCGGACTCACTCTGTCGCAGCCCGGCCTCCTGAACTCTGGAGGTCTGAACTAGTGTTTGTTAGAAAAATATTCAAGAACCACACACAGATTTTGATGAAACTTACAGAAAGTAATCACTGGATGGATATTTACAACCCATTAGCTGTAGGAGATGTTTGAGCTAAAATTCGATTTATTTATAATTTATTTTTGCGACTGTTTTGAAGATGTCAAAGCGAAACAATTTAAATCCAGCTGATTTGACCATTACGTGAATTTATTAAAGAACGCTTAAGCTCAGGAACACTTGTGCTGTAATGTCAGCTAAGAAATGTATATTTTTAAGCATTTATTTTGCTAAATTTTAAAGAAATGAGGCCGTTGCACCCGCGCGCGTGCACATAGCGAAACTACTTTTTTTAATCCAGCTGATTTGACCATTTCGTGAAGCTCAGACACATCTTTGCTATAATTTTCAGCAAACAAATATTTTTACCGTATTTTTGAAGCTAGACAGCACTTTCTCGCCAACACAGAGGGTACACGAACCTTGATGTTGTCATCCTTCGCTGAAATAAACTCAAAATAGTTCCTGTATTTCCAGCTACAAAATTCTATCTTCCTCCTCGCTCCATTTTTACTGCTGAAGTAAAGTGAGTCTCTTCCTCTCGGCTCCGTGAGCACCTCAGTGTTTACGTTTCTGTCACGCCTGGTGTCAGGTTTCACAGCCACAGCAGGTGACCGAATTGCCGCATAGACCAGACGTCTTTTTTTAATCACTCCCCGAGATGCATAGAGGAAATAAAATTAACTTACAGTACTACAGAAAATGACCAAAAAAAGTAACGCATAGTACCTGTAATTTGGATAAATAACTTTAATCTGATTACTGGATTTTGAAATAGAAATGCGTTAGATTACTAGTTACTGAAAAAAGTGGTCCGACTAGAGTAACGCGTTACTTTACTTTGTAACGCGTTACTGACATCACTGGTTGTGTTTCAGTCAGGAGTGAATGTGTCATGATAGACAGGCTGAGTTTTGAAACGTAATGGCTGTTAGCTCGGTATAAACTCTGGCTCCCGTCAAGCACAATGTGTCTTTTATGACGTTTAAGCTGATTTAGAATAAATAAATATGCTTATAATCTTCAAAAAAATGCACTATCTTAAAATGTATAGAACAGAGCAGAGTGGGCATATGAATGTCCCATTCCCTAAAAAAACTCTCCGTCTTTGACTTCTATTGCTTGTCTAGCAGTGCTATGTGTTCGTTGTACGGTAAATGGTAAATGGACTGTACTTATATAGCACCTTTATATCTTATCAAGATGTTCAAAGCACTTTACAACTATCTGTGTCCTCATTGACCCATTCATACAACACTACACTATAGCTATACAAAAATTAATCAGTGCTTTATCACGTTCAAACACTGATGGGACACACATTGGAGTTAATGAGGGGTTAAGTGTCTTGCCCAGGGACCTAACCCTAACCCTAACCCTAGAACCCCCAACTCTTGCATTGGAGGACAACTGCTCTAACCACTCAGCCACAGCGGCCTGAACATGGTATATTCCCAACTAGAAAGTTTCTGGAGAAACTTTGACGGGGACTGCCAGACTGTTGCTGATTTCAATTCTTGATTTGATTGTAAAAAGTGTTTGGGTTCGGTCTCAGCTACTATGATACTAAATTTCAGCATAATAGCTCTAAAAATGGCTGAGTTATGTATTTTTTTCTCTTTTAGCTAAGGCAGCCATCTTGGATTTTTGATTTGAATCCCATATCTGAAAGGGAACGTTCTCAGCTAGAACCTCACCAAATTTTGGCTCTTTATGTGTAAAAATGGCTCTGAGTTAAAGCCATTTAAAAGTAGTGTTGGTGGCTATCTTGGATTTTTGATTTTGACAGAGCATAATAGGAAACATTCTCAACCATCACTACACCAAGTTCCAGCTCAATATTCTAAAATTTGCCCTTTCATAGTATTTTTCCTTTTATGTGTCGTTGGCCATCTTGGATTTTTGATTTTCTACCAGAATCTATTAGGGATCATTGTCAGCTACCAATATACCAAATTTCAGCAAAATATCTCTTTAAATCGCGGAGTTATGGTATTTTTTCTTGTTGAGCTAAGGCAGCCATCTTGGATATTTGATTTTCATTTGGAATGTAATACAACTCACTTTCAGCCATAACCATTCTTAATTTCAGCTCGATATCTCGAAGAATGACTGAGTTATGGTCAATTTTGTGTTTGCTGATGTAGTTGAGGCAGCCATCTTGAATCAAAATGGCAGGTTATTTTTTCTGATACATAGGCTAATTGGCTACCTTAGGACTGTCAGGGTAATTACCTACTTTACCTGCTTTGCATGTTGAACCAAAATGGCTCCCGACAGTTTCTTTGAAATGTTTTTTCCCCTTCTATTCCTATGGGAAATTTGGCATCTGTGCTAGCAAAATACATTGCCATGGTAACTCCAATTGCCAATAAAAGTAATGGCACACATCTCAAAGCCTGGGCGGTCATTTTAATATGACTTTTGTGGGAGTGGTTGCAATTCGGGCCGCAATAAGTTAAAAAAAGATACGCTTATCAGGTGTAGAATATTAAGTGGGCAGTCACCAACTAGTTCTTGGAATTGCATCTTTGTTCGCAAATTACTTTGCCATGGTAACATGAAATGCCAATAAAAGTAATAGCACACATCACGGGGCCGAGCCAGTCATTTTGATATAACTTTTTTTGGGGTAGACACTGTGGTTCGGGCTGCGTTAACGGAGATAGAAATGTAGACACACTTCCAAGGTGTAGAATAATAGATGCCTGCCATGCTTTGCAATGCACTACTCTTCTATGCATTGCAATGGCAGCCCCCAATGACAACATTAGTTCTTTGTTTTTAACCGATCACACATGAGATACAAACAGGTGGAGCAGTGGGCAACTATGTAAGCACCTGGGGAGCAATTAGGGATTAGGTGTCTTGCACAAGGACACTACAACATGTGTACATGACGGGGAGTTGAAGTCAGCTGCCCTACCTCTACACCATCTTGGCCCCTAATGTTTCCCATGAACAAGGAATTCCCAGTAAGCATTGGTCATAAGCTCGCGTTAAGTCCCTCGCAATTGTACACATCGCCCATCACTACTACCGATTGGATGTTTTAGTGCGGTCCTCGGATCGGCTCCTCCACTGATAAGACGATCAAACTTGACTAACAGGGACGTATTTAAAAGTCAACCCTATTTGTTAGCAAAATGGTAAAAAGTTATTTTAAGTTTTTGAAACACTATAGACACACAACGGTGTTGGGTGTTCAGTAATGCCTTGTTAGTAGATTCCCCAATAATACAAAGAGGTATTTTTAAGACTCACCATGAAACCATAACCAGCAGGTGCTTAAAGCTAGAAGAGAAATATTTTTAATAACTCTGTAAAGTGTTCCGAATACACTCGTCCCTCGCTCTATCTAAATATAACGCTGCTACTTCGCAGATTTTCACCTATCGCAGTGGTCTCTGGAACGTAACTCCTGTGATGGGTGAGTGATCGCTGTATCTTATTTTACCATTTCTGTCACCTTTATCTGGACTTTCCTCTTTGCATTTCTGAGAAAGATGCTGTCTGATTTAAACACTCCCATGTGGTGGACTTGTGACCTGTCCAGGATGTCCCTGGGATCTTGCACAGAGACTGCGGGATATGGGCACCAGTGCCCCCGTGACCGGAAAATGAAGAAGCAGGTACAAGATAATCGGTGGATAGATGAGTGGATGGACTAATGGATTTAAACTAGGGATGGGGCCAATACGATCCAGTATCGGTATTGGTATGCGATATCAGAATAATTTAGGTATCGGATATCGGATCCAACCTGCCGATATTTCCGATCCTGCTTCAAAGAACACTTGTGTTCCATCATGTTCTGTGACTGTCGTCTTAACATTGTGTGAGTTAAACCCAATGAAGACACTCTTGAGCATAATAACAGGAAACTCACAAACTTTAACAGCACACAAGAGGCAAGTCTATACCACACACATGTCCTTCTCACTCATGGTTCAGCTGGAAAAACTAAAAAACCGCTAAGCATGATGGGAAAGACAACAAAATCTGCTCCCCTTAACCACTAAGGGAGTGGATTTTGTTGTCTTTCCCATAATGCTTAGCATTTTTTTTATTTTCCCGCTTTAGGTGCATCTGGAAAACTAAAAATCCGCTAAGCATGATAGGAAAGACAACAAAATCCACTCCCCTTAACCACTAAGGGAGTGGATTTTCATCTTTCCCATCATGCGTAGCTTTTTTTTTTTAGTTTTTCCAGCTGCACCATCAGTGAGAAGGACATGTGTGTGGTATAGAGCTGCCTCTTGTGTGCTGTTAAAGTTTGTGAGTTTCCTGTTGTAAAGCTCAAGAGTGTCTTCATTGGGTTTATCTCACACAATGTTAAAATGAATTGTCTCAGTACAAAACTTTCATTATACAGATTCACATGCCTGAACAGTATCGGATCGGAAAAGTATCGGTATCGGTCGATACCCAGTTAAGTATCGGAGAGGAAGTGTGGATCGGTGCATCCCTAATTTAAACACTGCTATGAATTATGAGGAATGGCACAGATTAAGAAAAGGCACGTGTGCACATTTCTAATGTTTAAGAAGCTGAGATTATATGTGTCGTTTAGTGTGTTGCATTGATTGACCCTGTTTACTACTGGACTACTTGGACAACAGTGATAAAAAGCACTCCATCTTTGAAAACCCACATTCAAGACTGTGTTCTTTTACTGGGTGCAACCAGAGCCAGTCACAAAGAGTTGATAACAGAAGATTTATATTGTCCGAAAGACATTTGCCATGACGTCAAAGTGAAGATGTAGCAAGGGTATGTATTTTAGTAGAACCCCATAAAAATTCAAACGTGCCAAAGCAGAAAATCTGAACAAAAGAGTCAGAAAATAGGAGCTGGGAGGCAGGAGGGAGCCGGCGAGTTGCTGAATGATGCAAGCAGAGCTGCAGATAATAGGTGAATACATCCATACATGAATTGTCACCATGTAGACGCAGCCATCCAAGGTCTAAGCAGCTTGTATAAAAAAGACAGAATTTCGTATTTAAAAAAAAAAATAACTGGAAAGGCTCGATCACCTGCAGGCGATTTCTCACGCATGACCGCAAATAGAACTTAATGAGCTGCCAGACCTTGAGTGGGCTGGGAAGACGAGCCTCTGATGATAGCAGGCTTTCCTTTTGACCAGGGTGTAGCTAAAACCTCAGCTTGCTCTAGATTCTATATCTTCCTTAGCCAGCAACGTCAAACACTGCAGGAGAATAATGTAACTCTTTGTAGATTTAGTTTGTGCATTCTTGGAAGTATCATTAAGGTTCCAGTCATTGCCATCAAAATTAGGGATGGGGCCGATCCGATCCAGTATCGGTATCCGATATCAGCATAATTTAAGTATCAGATATCGGATCCAACCTGCCGATATTTCCGATCCAGCTTGAAAGAGCACTTGTGTTGCATCACATTCTGTGACTGCCTGAACATTGTGTGAATTAAACCCAATAAAGACACTCTTGAGCCTTACAACAGGAAACTCACTTACTTTTACAGCACACAAGAGGCAGGTCTATCCCACACACATGTCCTCCTCACTCATGGTGCAGCTGGAAAAACTAAAAAACAAATGCTAAGCATGATGGGAAAGACAACAAAATCCACTCCCTTAGTGGTTAAGGGGAGTGGATTTTGTTGTCTTTCCCATAATGCTTAGCGTTTTTTTATTTTCCAGCTTTAGTGCAGCTGGAAAACAAAAAAAATGCCAAGCATTATGGGAAAGACAACAAAATCCACTCCCTTAGTCGTTAAGGGGAGTGGATTTTGTTGTCTTTCCCATAATGCTTAGCGTTTTTTATTTTCCAGCTTTAGTGCAGCTGGAAAACAAAAAAAACGCCAAGCATTATGGGAAAGACAACAAAATCCACTCCCTTAGTCGTTAAGGGGAGTGGATTTTGTTGTCTTTCCCATCATGCTTAGCGTTTTTTTTTCAGCTTTAGTGCAGCTGGAAAACAAAAAAAATGCCAAGCATTATGGGAAAGACAACAAAATCCACTCCCTTAGTCGTTAAGGGGAGTGGATTTTGTTTTCTTTCCCATCATGCTTAGTGGTTTTTTAGTTTTTCCAGCTGCACCATGAGTGAGGAGGACAAGACCTGCCTCGTGTGGGCTGTTAGAGTTTGTGAGTTTCCTGTTGTAAGGCTCAAGAGTGTCTCTATTGGGTATATCTCACACAATGTTAAAATGAATTGTCTCAGTAAAAAAATTCCATTATATAGATTCACATTCCTGAACAGAATCGGATTGGGAAAGTATTGGTATCAGTCGAAAACCCAGTTTTTAAGTATCGGATCGGAATTGAGAAATGTTGATCGGTGCATCCCTAATTGAAATATACACCTAAACAAAAAAATATTGCTGTCTGGAAGGTGTGGCTATACGCATTGCATCAGCCATAAACATTATCACGCATGAACTGTGTTTTTTTTTCTTCTTCTGCATCTTTAATCCCGGCCGTAGGCTGTGGCGACCTCATTCATTCGTTCTGACCATTGACTCACAAAGCTGCCCACGGGAATCCAACGCCGAACCAGTGATCCGATGACCACCGCCTGGGCTCGTGTCCAACAAGGCACCCTGGAGAAATAAGTAGCCACTACAATCCCTGCGCTGGACACAGCTACATTATATTTCAGACGTTCATTTGGAATGCAAATTCAATTTGAACCGATCTGCTGCTTGTATCAAGAGGCGAAGGACTTGAAAAAGACAGACAAGCAACCGAATATCCAATCAGTCCACTTCAAAAAGGTCTGTTTGTGTGCCCCGTGAGGAATAAAAATGCTAACACGACTGATATCCAGGACTTAGAACCAGCTTCCAGGCATACAAATATCAACATGATGAATAGAGAAATGCGTGTTGTAAAAAAAACACTGATTGCTTCCGAACCTCGTTGATGATAAGTAAACCTTTCTAGTCTGGAGGCTTTCGAGTGTTTCCAAGGATTTAATGTATTAAGTGATAAGGTGAGGACTTAAAATTGTGAGTAAATAAGCAAACTTTCAGTTGACATCTCACTAAATTCTGATTGTTTGGGGCCAACAAGCTTCGCAGCCGTTTTACCACGTCCATTTTTTAAAAGGGTCCAATTTCGTGTATACGGTTTGTAAAACTGTATTATAGGCATGCCCATTTTTTCTTTGCCCACTTTCACTCACATTGTTGCAGTCACACTTGATTATCTTCTGGAAGTTCCATTAAAATGTGACCATTGGAGATATTTTACAAACAGGAAGTGTTGACCTTTAGCTATTGGCAGAGTTTCAAACTAGATCTTGCTCGATAGGTTATGAATTGAAGAGTCTCAGCTTCTGCCTAATCTTATAACAGTTTGGGCAACTGCTATATGAACATTTACTTCATCTTCAGTTTAACATAAAAAATAGTTCATTCATTTTGCATGTCCATCAAAGACGGGACGTATAATGGTATAATACATACATCGTACGTATGTATTTCCATAAACACTTTCTCGTCCTGTCCATAGCTTCTGATCTGCCCAAGAAAATTTAATGAAACTTCATACATGTGTGTATTATCACTAGATGGAGTGTTGTATACACTTTTAATCCACCAGCTTCAAGGTCAATATCACAAATTAAGGTCAAAAGTTACACAAGGTCTTTGCTTGAATGGGTCATTGCTATAGAATGCTGTATTACTGTATGATAGCTTGTCAACGGTGGTATAATGGGCTGTATGCCAATAATTTTCAACTATTATACTGTAAGAAATGATCAGGTGTGCCATGGGAAATTATCCAGTTACACTTAATTGGTTTTTAAAAAAATCACAGTGAATGAATCGGCATTGTTGAGCGTATTTGCTTGCAATGCGTTGGCTAAGTCATTTAAGCTCTTGTTTCTTGCCAGTAGGTGGCAGTAGGTAGCACAATAGTTATGACCTTGTTAATTTCAGTCAGAATAATTGATGCCCCGTAGTGCAACAGTAAGGGTGTCAGCGGCCATAAAACCAAAAGAAGACACGGGAAAGGGGTTGCGGTGAAAAGGCATACATTATTGAGGGGTAAATATTTGAAGAAGGAACATTATGACTCTACTGGGCATGGGAAAAAATTATAACCAAACAAATTAACTAGTATGAGTTGTAAAAAAAAAAAAACGAGGCCATATAACGAAAGTTATTTATTTAGGTTTACTTTCCATCTTGGATCCAACAGTACTGATTCCATTATGCTAGGTGTGTGGAAAAGCTATCTAAAGGTGTCAAGGTCCAAAGCAAGTTTAAAAAAACAGCTCCAAGTGAAACATCTTTCCATTTTAAAACAAAAATACAAACGATTTTGTTAGAATTTAATGACATAAATTACACGTATTAGCTAATTTACAATAATTTCTTAAGCACCACTGTGAAGACTGAGTTCACCATTTCTTCCTGTTAGTAAAAAAAACAGTTTTTCTAACCCTGACAGAAAAATCCCATACAGGTAGTACTCATTTTATTTGCCATAATTAAAAAGAAATACAGTTATATCTGAGTCTGCATAGTCTGTTAGTGCTTCTCCAGTGCCTCAGTTACTTGATCGAGGAGAGCAGAAGTGATAAAAAAAGAACTGTGTTGCGATTTTCAGCCCTTGGGGCATCCACAAATGCTGCCGACGAGTGATTTTCAGGGACTTACACCACTGAGACTAAAGCTGAAGTTTTAGAAATCTGCTAAATTATCTGAGAACATAAGTTTATACTTAAATTAAATTACATAAACCTTTTATTTAGCCATTTGCCAGCACTACCTGGAAGTTAATAGGTGAACTGAAGTGGTGGGCAGAATGAGTCACTGTCTGTCAATTAGAGAAACTGTTCCAGCATTTTGCTCACCGTGTTCCGTGTCCACTGGTATTATCAAATCTCTTCAGGTTGGCATAATGATGTTTTTGACTCAGGTCATCACTCCAGAGCAGACGACTGAGATCATTTGAATTAGTATTCGTGCAATGCTTTTACCGCCCTTGTATAAAACCACAGCATATATTAGCACCTACAGTATGCAGACTGTGAGCGTGCACCTGACCGTCCATCTGTCTGCCTGGATTTCTGTCTGGCTGTGAAGCACTTAAAATTCTGTAGGGCCAACAATATCCAGAGGAAGTCAAGGACCTAGATTATCCTGGAGATTTGGCAGCAGATACCCTCTTGGACTAATCAAAGCGGAGCAGAGGAGGGGGACGCCAATGACCCATGATCCTTTGTTTCGGTTTTTGTAATGTGAAGGATCTAATTTGAAAAAGACAAATGTATACAAAAGCCCACCATTCTTTAAAGGAATGCATGACCTTTCACTGAGATCATCTTAAATTGAGAAACACTTCTGATCAAACCTTGAAGTAACTATACGCACAATCTCATGTAAGATCCAAGTGTGTATGTGTACTGTGACTGACCCCCATCTATTACCATACCAAATACAGGAAGTCCCCTACTTACGAACTAGTTCCGTTCCTACGTCCGTTCGTAACAAGAAATCGACATAAGTCAAAAAACACATACACACTGGCCGCCCCATATACACATACGGTACTGTACAGTTACCAAGCACTTCGCCTATCCTAACACAGTACCCTACATGACTATCAAAAAACACATACAGTACATTTGGAGCCATAATGAAGGAAAAAATAGTTAATTTCTTACTGGGAGCTCTTCTTTCGTCTGTTAGCATGTTAGCTCGATGCATGTCCGAGCTCTGCAGCTTCCTGCTGCTTCACGAGGTCCAAACTGTTTACAGTAAGGCCCGTTAGCATGTTAGCACCATACGTTTTGAGCCATAATGAAGGGGGAAAAAAGTTAACTTACTGGGAGCTGGTGAAGCCGTTCCTCCACGTTTTAGGATGTTAGCTCTGGGTCCCACGAACATCCGAGGCCGCCAAGCCGTTCCTCCGTGTTTTAGCATGTTAGCTCAGGGTCCCACGAACATCCGAGGCTACGAGGCCGTTCCTTCGCCTGATAGCATGTTAGCTCAGTGTCCCGGCAACATCCGAGGCTACGAGGCCGTTCCTTCGCCTGATAGCATGTTAGCTCGGTGTCCCGGCAACATCCGAGGCTACGAGGCCGTTCCTTCGCCTGATAGCATGTTAGCTCGGTGTCCCGGCAACATCCGAGGCTACGAGGCCGTTCCTTCGCCTGATAGCATGTTAGCTCGGTGTCCCGGCAACATCCGAGGCTACGAGGCCGTTCCTTCGCCTGATAGCATGTTAGCTCGGTGTCCTGCAACATCCGAGGCTACGAGGCCGTTCCTTAGCCTGATATTATGTTAGCTCGGTGTCCCGGGCAACATCCGAGGCTACAAGGCCGTTCCTTCACCTGATAGCATGTTAGCTCGGTGTCCCGGGCAACATCCGAGGCTACGAGGCCATTCCTTAGCCTGATAGCATGTTAGGTCGGTGTCCTAGCAACATCCGAGGCCGCAAGTCCGTTCCTCCGCCTGAGACATCCACAGAGTTCACCGAGCGTTTCTAGCTCATGTATCTGAGCGAGGCAACCTCTGATCGGACACACGGTCCGTCCAAAGCCGGCTGTCGAGGCCCGAGCTAACCGAAGCTAACCGAAAACTGTCGGACACTGCCAAAAACTATAGGAAACTGCGTAAATCTGCTTCTAAATAATAATAATAATAATATGAATATTAATACTTTATTTATAAAGCCATTTAAAACAACCACAGCTGCAACAAAGTGCTGTACACATAAAATCAAGAACATTTAAACACATAAAATAAGATTTTTCACAAAAAAAATTATGAGATGCGTGACGTAACCCCGAAATGTTGTAAGTCGAGGCCGTCGTAAGTCGAGGACTACCTGTACTGTATAAGCTCAGTGTCAGCATAACCGACTGAGACACAGGCAATTTTGTGTTGGTTAATGTTAATTACCTTTGGTGCCGTGAATGAATTTAAAATTTCAATTGGATTTTCTCCACCAAAATATAATTAATGAAATAAGCATGAACTTTCTTATAATTAATGAAAGTTCCGTTTAAAGCCATGCATTGGTTCGAAAGCTAAATAGTTGTAGATGTACAGTTCATGATAGTGTTCTGTAAGCTTTCTTTAAATTGTCCAGTGGTTCATACAATAGTTTATTGTCCTCTGTGTGGCACCACTGGATTTGGGAATACTCTCCGTTCATCTTATGAGCTGGCAAACTAAAAAAACAAGTGAGTTACCGACTTTCGTTTTTGTGTGTGGCTGCATATAGGCATAAGAAACATCATTACCAAAATTTGGGGTTCCATGTCAAAATCAAATATACTTAAAATGCCCACTCCAATCATTTTAGGAAACTGTGCTTTATAATTTTAATATTGATTAAAAGTATATGCTGGTGAAGATTCTCAGTCGTCTATTAAAAGTATTGTTTCTTCAAATGATTGAGGCGACCAAAGATTAATCTATAATGGCCGAGGCCACCACTGGCCACCCCCGACTTCAGCATTGTGCCTGGTGGTGGGTAAAAGTGATCCCTTCGCTCGTCAGGGATCATAACTCTGCACTGCTTCGAACAAGAAAAAAAACTACCACTTTGCTACTGGACAGTGTAACTCCTAACCACTTGTATGTCTTTCACCGAAAACATTAAGGTTAACCTGCATTCTCTGTTCAATTGTAGTCCAAAAAAATCTCCACTCATCTCATAAGCTACAAGCATTCACTATTCTAAGCCTTCAGCAACGGGGAACATTGGCGTACAGTTTGTTAACACACATGCTTATGTAGTGATACACCTTGGTCTCTGAAACTCTTAGTGGTACACCTTTTCTTTGAAACCTTCAAGAAAAGACAGTGGACACTATTTATTCCATTAATTTGAATCAAAGACACAAATTAAATCACCAAGACTTTAATTTGTTCTAATTCAAATATATCAAAAAAATAACCTTGTGTTATTTGCATGATCATTGTTATTGCTCAACATTTTGATAATCAATGACTGTTTATTCCAAGTGACATGTCAACATGTACATTTCAGTATTTGTTAGAAGGTTATAGACATGTAATCAGTTTTAATCATAAAGCTGGCGCCTACAATCCTTTACTCTGCTTCTAACACTTTACTCCTCCCTTCTGACATAAACTAATCTCTTGACCTTCCACTGAACTCCTCCTAATTTCTGGTTGCTAACCAATGGACGAAGTGAGTACTGCTGATGTCAAGCTCTCTACAAAAGTTCTGACTTCCTGGAACTGCTCAGTTCTACGGGAGACGCTGAGATGTGATGTTTCTCCTAAAGCTGTATGAACGCTGGTCATTGAGTCAAAGACCACGTCCGCAGCTAAGGATTTATGGCACGTTCGCTATAAGTCCGACCTGAGCGCAAAGCTCCAAACTTTGAATGAATTTTCCTTTTGAAGAATATTTCATTCTGAAAATCAACCGGAACTGACCACTACTTTGGTCTGATTGACGAGGACCTCAGCGAGACGCTGGAACGGTAAACACGCTGAAGTCCAGCTCGGACGTAACTTTGGCTAAGAACCTTTATATCTAAAGGCTGCTTCCATCTCTTACTGGATCCGGGACCGACGTCTTGCAAGGTAAAGAGTTGTGATTGTTTACGAACGGACCTGGGTCTAGCGGATATCGCCCGAGGGTGTGCCATGTTCTGGTTGAACTCATTCATCCCAAGATAAACTTCCTTTTTCTTCCTTCCTCCTATGTCTCTTAAACTATTCTTGCCAGTAACATTAAGCTATAGAGCCTTCAGATATAAGTAATATGTCATCTCATTACTTTACTCTGTTGTCCCCAATTTCATTTGTGCTGACGTTTAAATTATAGGAAAATCTGATCAATCGATCAATGTGCATGTTAGGATGTAAATTTATGATTTGTTAATAAATGATTCCATTTCTTGATGGGTCAACTATAATTAACATTTCATGTCATTTACATCTCATTCTGGTCAAAAAAGGTATTGTTTAATCCAAAAAAGAAGAGAACCCGTGATATAATTAAGTACGTTGATAACAGGTAACTCTGTATACATTCTTACATAGTGGACTCAAACTGTCCTACTACACTTACACACGCCTTCAACTTTCTACTGCTATAAACATTATTTATGTCAATATTTTAAATGTTTTGTTTACATATACTGTATGGTTTACATTTTTTATATTGATTTATTTTGTAAGTTACACCATGCAGGAACCATTGTTCAGTGCTATGTTGCACTGGGGACATTTTAGGTTGTTGCAACCCTCCGCCAAGAAAGCATGTGCAGCAGGAAAATTATTATGCTCTGCCTGAAGGCTTAAAAAATGGTACATAGCCTGTTTTTTTTTTGTTTTTTTGAATATTTACTTTAGTTCTAGCGGACTCAGTTCCCCCTTTGCTTGTGCGGTATGATTATTTGTGTTGTGTTTCATTGTGTGTATTTGTAGTAAATTTGTGTGCAATATGAATATGCATATTTTGTACATTGTTGTGTATTTTGAGCAGTCCAACTGTGGATTTGATGACCATGCAGAGTGGTTTAGGTGTCGGTCAGATGAATTAATCCATCAGTAAGCAACGAACTACAGTGTTGTCCATTTCCTGGAGTGATACTACTGTACTTTTGGCATCAAATATTATCTTTATCAGTGCTGTTCATGTTTTTCTTAACTTTTAAATATACTCATAGAAAATGGACCCAAAGTTTGTCCCTTAATGCAACAGAAAATATTTCAGAGTTTGCAAAGACTTTTTTATTTTTGTCTGTTACGAGTTTTATGGTTCTTGTTTGGGGAGTTTCCACTCTCTCCTCCAGCTAAAAGCTTCACTTTGGTGAGATTCTCGGTTCATCTTAAACGTACTGCCTTTTATGAGGTTTGTCCATAACCTTCAGTGATGCTGGAAGATGGAAAAGGTTTTAAAACCTTCGCCCTGCACCTTCTAAGGTTATCAGATGTGGGGGTTGGGACGGTTGTTGTGAAAGCCATCTCTTTCAATGTACTGGTCTTTTACAGACTGGTACACATTTTTCCTGCATTATTTTTTATTAGAAACTATTTTTCCTTCTGAGATTTTGACGTTTTCTTTGCTTCAAGTTTCAGCACAAAACCAGGTTTGGAAAATAGCACTCGTGTGAAAGACTATAAAGATTTATAGATTAAGGCAGCGGGATTTCATTTTGCATATCTGACTATCCTTTAACTCATTCAGTCTGGTCAGAATTGAGCATCAAGGTCCTTCATGGTATTATTTATTTGGACTACAGGTGACATATATGCACAGTATTTGAATGTATAGGCATTAAAGCACCATCACAAACGCCATCACAATTTTCAATTTGCTACACATCCTACTGTCTATTGAAAAATAAAGACTTGGCATTCATTGGAGGAATGGATGTCAATTGCAGCCTCTTTCATGACACAATTTAAAATGTCTTAAGTTAAGAAATGACAGTTCAAGTATTGTTGGTCAAACCCTGAAAAAACAAGTGGTATTTCGTGGGATATTGTGATATCTCTCCAGTTTTCATGTGCCAAGGTTGTTTAGTTGTGGCATCAATCTTGAATTGGGTCGACTTCAAACCTTTAGTTGTAGAAGCACGTCTGCTTTCTGAAAGTCTAAATAAAAATCCATCCAGTGGTTCATGAGGTATTTTTGTGACAGGCTACATCAACTACAACAGGAAATACATTGTGTTGCTTTCATTCATTTGTTCGACCTTTATTTCTACAGGTTAGTCTCATTGACTCATTGAGTCTCATTGAGACAGGTCCCTCTTGTAAATGAGTCCCCGTGACTCAACGAGGCTAGCCTGTATAAATAAAGGTTGAATGAATTGAGCTATGAATTGAGTTATGAATCTTAGTGCACCATGATAGACAACATCCAACATCCTCAGGGTGCTTGTAGGAGCATTCATGTAGAGAATGTCACCGTAATCAATGGAGGGAAGGAAAGTCACAGATACAAGGCGTTTCCTAACATTCAGTGTTAGACATGATCTGTTTCTGAAAAAGAAACCCAGTTTAACTTTCAGTTTCTTTACTAGGTTTTCCACGTGGAGTTTAAAAGAGAGATGTGAATCGACCAGGATACCCAGATATTTGTAGGAATCGACTGTTATGTGTCTGGGACACATTGACCTTATGTTGGGTTTTGCATTGGCTGATTAGTCTTTGATTGTGTTGTGCTGGTCCCTGGTTCAAATCTCGGACAGGGGGCCTTTCTGGGTGGAGTTTGCATGTTCTCTCCGTGCATGCGTGGGTTTCCTCCCACAGACCAAAAACATGTATGTTAAATGGTAAATGGAGCTTATTTATATAGCGCTTTCCAGCCCCCTATGAGGGGCCCCAAAGCGCTTTACAATACCAACCATCCACCCATTCATACACACATTCATACACCGGTAGCGGCAGACTGCCATGCAAGGCGCTTTCCAGTCCTACCGGGAGCAACTCGGGGTTAAGTGTCTTGCCCAAGGACACAATGACACATGGTGTGGGGAACCGGGATTCGAACAGCCAACCTTCCGATCGGGGGACGACTGCCATTACCACTACGCCACGGCCGCCCAGACTGATAGACTGATTGGTAACTCTAAATTGTCCCTAGGTGTGAATGAGAGAGTGAATGATTGTTTGTCTCGTTTGTCTCCATGTGTCCCTGGATTGGACTGGAGACATATCCAAGGTGTCCCCCGCCCCTTGCACAGTGATTGCTGGACATGGGCACTTGTGACCCCCGTGACCCAAAATGGAAGAAGCGGTTAAAAGATAATGGATGGATGTTTTGGGCTGTGGCGGTTCCACCCACCTATAAATACTCTGGTTCAGGGGCGGCTGGCCAATAGGGGGCGCTAGGGCGCCGCTCCACTGGAACTTCTGGACCATTTTACATTGAAGACTTAAAAAAAAAAAATAATAATAATAAAATTAAAATATTTCGAAATATATGCATATATGTTTTTAGTTGTGTAGGATAAATATTTTATGAGTAATGATGAGTTATATTGTTTGTTTCAAAAAAGTTTTCTGATTGGTGACGTATTTCCCGTTTTTGGGCGCATGGATTTTATCCATTGACTCTCGTTATAAATGGTGCATGCGCAGTTATTCCACAACGTTGCAAAACAATGGAAAGATGATGGGGGCAGATTTCAGCACCCGACACATCCAACGTGAGGCTGTACCAGCGCCGGCCCAAGGCATAAGCGAAGTACGCGGTCGCTTGGGGCCCCGCAGGGTCACAAGGGGGCCCCCAAAGAGGAGCTGAGTTTTGTGGGGTTTTTTTATTTTAATTTTATTTTTTTAATTATATGATTCTATTACACACAACTTCATCATAAAGTTCAGATTTTTATTTTAATAATAATATATATATATATATAACATATATATCATATATTTGTGTGTATATGTATATTTGAATATGTAGAAATCACTCTATGGAAAGAAAGAAATGACCGGTCGTCTTGAGGACCCCCCCTTAGTGGGGCCCCAGTAGAGCACGTTTCACAGGTTTCTCAGAGCTCCTTGCCGCAATGTGAAGTACGCATGCAGCTAATTAAGCACCTGACACGTAACTAACGCTAGATAATGTCGCAAAAAAGGGCATATATCCTTCAGGGGCTGAGAAAAAAGAAGAGGGAAAAAGATGATGAAGAAGAGAAAAAACGTCAAGATAAAAGTATGTTTGTACAAAGTACATCTCTTTTATCAAAAAATATTTGTGCAGCTGCTAAATAGCTGGCTAGCACTACCGTGTTTGTACTTGTTAATAACTGAGTTTTAATTTTATGTGAGTTGATTGGCACTATATCTTTTTTATTGTTGGCTCAAAACAGCGTTTTTGCTAACGCTTGATAGCAATAATTAAAACTTCACAATACATAAAATTTGCTAGTCAAATGTTTTACATCAGGCTATATTGATTTAACAGCTTACTAGCTATGCTTGAGATGGCAATATGTTGTGGACTGTTGAGCATGATAATTTATGTGACTAAAATAAACAATTTCTGCAGGAGCACTGTTAAAATATTTTGTCAGTGCCAGTCCACATTACCAGGCTCAGCTGTGGGCAGAGCATCAGGTAAGAGAAAGACTCACCATGCAGCATACAATTAATTTATAGTCATAATTACACTCCAGAGTCTGTAATGAAAGTATGCAAGGAATGTGTGTGTATATATGTATGTATTTCATCTTAGGTCCATCTTCGTCATCTTCAGAGCTAAGTGTAGCACCTCATCCTCTGTGCCCACTACAATCACTTCTGATCTGGTAAGTTAACTGCATAACATCCTTTTTATAACTCCTAAACTAACTCATAAAAATTTAATTTACAACGTAAGCAGAAAATAGAAGACTTTGGAGGAACAAATACTGTTTAAACATGTCTGAAGAAAATGTCAGTTTTACTGGCTGATTTGTTTTATTACTACTGTACAAGCAAAAAAGCAAAGTATGAAAGTATTTTTATACTTTTTCATAAAAAAAGTGAACAACATAATTACAAGTATGATGTGACATCTAACATAACTACATTTTTTGTTATTTTCATCTTAGGTCCATCTCCATCCTCGGTGACCGCAGTCTCGTCTGTGTCTGCAACTACTGCTGAACTACCTGGTAAGCAAAACCTCTTTCATATAATTGTTTAACCATCTTGAGATATAATTCCAATATTATTTCTAAAATCAGACACTTAGACAACCAAATTATTTACAATTTTTTTTAAATACATTTCAGTTGGTGTACTGGCAGATTCCTTTTTATTATAAGCAAAAACACACTGGTATAAGAATAGTTGAACTTTTTATTTAAAAAAGTAAGCAACATAATTGTAAATGTGATATGACATCTAACATAGTTTTTTTTTTGTTTTCATCTTAGGTCCATCTCCGTCCTCTGCAGAGCTAAGTCTAGCAACCCCATGTGCCCACTGTCTCATCTGTGTCTGCAACTGCAGATGATCTACCTGGTAAGTTAACAGCAAAACATCTTCTATAATTCCTCTTTGAGCTCCAGATCATTTTCAGATTAACAGTTATGTACATCGCAAACATTTTCTGCCCTTTTATGTTATTATTAATCTTCATCTTTCTTTTGTCTCTTTCTCAGAAGCTTCCACATCAAAGTCCGAGCCACACCAAGGATCATCAGCTCTGCCAATGGACCCAGCTGAGTGGCCATCTTTCCTCTCAGATGTAAACAGGACTGAGCAGGTGATGAGAGGACCACTGCCTATTAAGGATAACTTTTCCTTCCCCAAAAGGCATGATGAGCGAAGTTTTTATTTTTATTTTTAGAAAGCTTGATTTTACCAGTTTATTCATAGGCAGTTTTATCAATACATTATGTCATGTCTGGCCTTCTGAGGACATTCATGAACTTGATGTGGTCCAAAATTAAAATGTTTGACACCCCTGCAATAAATTACATATATACATTAAAGCTCCGCTGACATCATCTTTTAACTTTCCATAAAATGGCACAACATATATATATATATATATATTAAGATTGACCTCTGATCGTTTTTGCTAAAACAATGTGAAATTAATGAAAATTCCTCTCCAAAATAGTTTAAAATTAGCGCCGTTTTTTTACACGGTAAATTCGGGTTTTTCCGGTCACGTGATTGTGACGTCAGATACAGATCTCTGCTCCAACGGCACATTTAATACAATGGAGAAAGATACAAACGCATCCGTCGAATTTAGCCATTTAAAACTTTAGATTTTAGCGATTTGGCTTCAGTTCGTGAAGAAGAAGTTATTTTGAGTGATAAACAACAAACAGCAAGGTTTCTTTTGTCCGTGTTGCTTTTTTTTCAGGAGAGGTTTCACATACATGAAGTGAGCACCAGATGTCAGCAAAGCAGAGCAATCTACAGTGCTCTGTAAGAGTTATCACGATAGCTTTGCTGACATCTGGTGCTCACTTCATGTATGTGAAACCTCTCCTGAAAAAAAAGCAACACGGACAAAAGAAACCTTGCTGTTGGTTGTTTATCACTCAAAATAACTTCTTCTTCACGAACTGAAGCCAAATCGCTAAAATCTAAAGTTTTAAATGGCTAAATTCGACGGATGCGTTTGTATCTTTCTCCATTGTATTAAATGTGCCGTTGGAGCAGAGATCTGTATCTGACGTCACAATCACGTGACCGGAAAAACCCGAATTTACCGTGTAAAAAAACGGCGCTAATTTTAAACTATTTTGGAGAGGAATTTTCATTAATTTCACATTGTTTTAGCAAAAACGATCAGAGGTCAATCTTAATATATATATATATATGTTGTGCCATTTTATGGAAAGTTAAAAGATGATGTCAGCGGAGCTTTAAAAAGGACTGTCAGAGTTGCAATATGTTTTATCAGGTGGGAGAATGATAAAACCATCTGACCGTTGATTGCAGTAATTCACATTACAGTATTAGTAGAAACAGAGGGCCCCCATCCAAATTTCGCTTAGGGCCCCAAAGAGGCTTGGGCCGCCCCTGGGCTGTACCCACGACCTACCGATCACGCGTGCTTCCTGTTTATTTATTTAAATTTGTTCTGGAAAATGAGCCGTGCAGTGACAAGCAGACTTGCTCAGGTAAGTTTTAAATCATTAAAAGCCCTTTATCTAATGTCTATTTGCATTTCTGACTGATATGCTTCTCAAATTTTAGGTGGCTGTTTGTGAAAAAAGTCTTCAGCTGACTGTTTTTTCTAAAAGTGGCAACTGGTGAGTTTAATTTTTTCTTTGTTTGTTTGTGGAGTTATGTTGCCAGCGCAGGTTATTGTACAGTATTTAACTCTGATGGCTACATTTATTTTAATTTGCTTGTAAAAATGATCAAACATTAATAATTTTATATACTAAATGTCACTTGTGGTAATTTACTATTTCTTAACACTGTATTGATCTGGAGAATGAAAACAAAGCCTCTTGCAAGTAGAAATGCAGAAATGTTTTAATCTCACTTATTTTAAGGTACTCCAAACTTTCCTATAGTCAATAAGATTTTAGCCAGACAATATCGGTAGAAAACTCATTTACATGACCAAACTGGTATTTTGATAGCTTTTAATCATTTAATTGGCGATTTAGTTTTTATGAGTTCTGAAGCTTTTCTTTCTTTTTTTCATTATTTCACAAATGTTTTAGCCATTCAAACAAAAATCAAAATTTTCAAAAGGAGTTTAT
>JBBPBX010063664.1:0-20465 GCA_038048925.1 Garcialebias charrua | reverse complement strand
ATATATATATGTGTGTGTATGTATGTATGTATGTATGTATGTATGTATGTATGTATGTATGTATGTATGTATGTATGTATGTCTATTTTGGAGTTATAGCCCCTCCCTGGAGAAAGCTCCACCAACTGTCACTGGCCAACTTTTGATGTATCAAATTAAAGTTGATTGATCAGTTGATTAATTAGGAGGCTTTTAGTCGTTTCTAAAAATGATCTGCATTTGTCTCACCTGTGCATGAAAAATGATTTACAGATCTGTGCAGCAAGCAGCTGACTCAGAGCTTTGGTTTATCAAAGTCAAAGTCAACTTTATTGTCAGAACTGCAATATGTACAGGACATACACAGGATTGAAATTGCGTTTCTCTCAGTCCCTCGGTGCAACAGTAACCATTTAAACACTAAAACACTGAAACATTTAATAAACATAAGCATAAAATAGTAAAAGTGTAACACTGTCCTGAGTTTTTGCATAGTAGTATAAAAAGTATAAAAAGTATATCTATAAAATAAACTGAAGGTTCTAGCATTGACATTTGCAAAGAGTGGCACAGCAGCATATGAGTTAATGTACACAGTATATGTATGAGGTAGTTGATGTTGGTATAGAGGCAAAGTGGCATATGCAGTAAGGCACATTGGGCATCCTTAAATAAGGCTGGTCAGAGAATACTGTATATGTATCAGCAGTAGTGTAGATATAAAAGTAGTGTAAATGTAAACAGTAGTAATAAATGTAAACAGTATTAATAAATGTAAACAGTGAATGTAAACAGTAGTATGACTATAGGCAGTGATGTAATACAAACATTAGTGCAAATATGAGAAGTAGTGCAAACTGAATGAGCACATGACCGAGAGTTTAGTGAATAACCCGTTTGATGACACAGAGTCCAGTGTTAAAATCTTTGTGTTGTGTGGTAATGTGTGAGAAAGTTTTTTGTGTTAAGGCAGTTCAAATGGGAGGGGAGGCAGAGCAGGCAGAGTGTTTAGCATCCTGACTGCCTGATGAACAGAGCTGTCTCTCAGTCTGCTGGTTCGAGCCTGGAGACTTCTCAGTCTCCTCCCTGATGGCAGCAGTCTGAAGCAGCTGTGTAGTGGGTGTGTGGGATCACCTGCCATGCAGAGGGCTTTCCGAGTGAGGCGGTTGCTGTGTAAGTCCTGCAGTGAGGGGAAGGAGGTGCCGACGATCTTCTCAGCTGCTCTCACGATGCGCTGGAGGCTCTTGCGGCAGGATGCAGTACATGCACCAAACCACACAGTGATGCAGCTGGTCAGGACACTTTCTATGGCACCTCTGTAGAAGGTGCACATGATGGGGGTTGAAGCTCCAGCCCTTTTCAGCTTGCGGAGAAAGTAGAGACGCTGGTGAGCCTTCTTGGCCAGTGATGCAGTGTTCCTGCTCCAGGACAGGTCCTCTGAGACGTGCACTCCCAGGAACTTGGTGCTGTCTACTCTCTCCACTGCGGTGCTGTTGATGGTCAGAGGGGCATGTTGTGCATCCCTCTTCCTGAAGTCCACAACAATCTCCTTTGTCTTCTCCACGTTGAGAGTGAGATTGTTGTGTCCGCACCA
Organism: Garcialebias charrua; assembly: GCA_038048925.1. Taxonomy (NCBI): domain Eukaryota; kingdom Metazoa; phylum Chordata; class Actinopteri; order Cyprinodontiformes; family Rivulidae; genus Garcialebias; species Garcialebias charrua. Next base: position 18,892 of record JBBPBX010063664.1, on the reverse strand, counting down.
CAAGGCCAGGCGGCTCACCTCGTTCCTGTAGTCCGTCTCATCGTTGTTGCTGATGAGACCTACCACTGTTGTGTCGTCCGCAAACTTGATGAAGTGGTTGGAGCTGTATGATGGTGTGCAGTCGTGTGTTAGCAGGGTGAATAGAAGGGGGCTCAGCACACATCCTTGTGGGGCCCCTGTGTTCAATGTGATGGTGCTAGATGTGTTACTCCCGACCCGTACTGTCTGTGGTCTCCCGGTCAGGAAGTCTAGCAGCCAGTTACACATTGAGGTGTTCAGCCCCAGACTGTCCAGTTTAAGGATGAGCTGTTATACACTTCTTGATGCACTTGATGAACACTTAGCTGTTTATACACTTCTTGATGCAATTAAGGTGTTTTTAAGCATGACAAAAGCTTTTCTTTCTTGCGTTTTTGTTAATCTTTCAGTTTTTTTTATCAATAAAAAAATCTTGAGATGGAGGACCCATAAATAAAAATGTAACAATAAAGTTACTCATAAACTATTTAAAATCATTCTTACATAGAATAACAAGATGTATAAATAACAAGATGGCCACGCTCAGACCAGCTGCAGCTTCATGGGCTCCTGGTTCATCCCTAGTTTTTAGTAATTTTAATAGTGTTTTTGTACCTGACTCTGCGCGTTTTTTGCGGGTGAATTATAGCCGAACTGAACTGTTAAGAATTGGAACGGATTTACCACAGGGCACAGCTGATATCAGCAACGAACTCAAATCAGAGCTCGGAAGATTGGAGCTGTTAAGAACATCTTTCTGGAAGCAGATGCGCTCCGGTTCACGCTCCAGGGGAAAGAAAAGGAAGCGGTGCTCCCGAGGTCAGAAGCGGGGCTGCCGAGCAGGAATTATGACGAGACTGCGGGCAGACGCTAAAACCGGGAGACCCCCGATGCCGGCTCTTTTTCTGTCTAACGTCCGCTCGCTGGACAACAAAATGGATCTGCTCCGACTGAGAGTAACAGCGTCGGAGGAGTTGAGGAGGTGCTCTGTGCTCTGCCTCACGGAAACGTGGATCTCTGAGGATACACCGGACTCTGTTTATGAGCTGGATAACAGACTCTTTTTCAGAACTACGGGAAAAACATGAGGCGGTGGTGTGTGTGTTTACGAGCACAAGGATTGGTGCTCGAACAGTGCTGTGATCAAAAGGCTCTGCTCAGCTGCTGTGGAGTTGATAACAGTAAGGTGCCGTCCTCATTACATGCCCCGTGACTATTCAGTGATCCTTATCACTGCTATTTACATAGTGCCTGATGCTAATGACGCCCAGGGAGAAATTCATGACTTACTCACCTTGCTGCAGTGTAAATATCCTGAGGGGCTCTTCATTGTTTCTGGTGACTTCAATCACGTAGATTTACAGGTCTCCCTCCCAACCTTCAATCAGCACGTTTTCACAGCAACAAGAGGAAATAAAACGCTTGACCAAGTCTACACGAATGTGAAGGGGGCGTACACGGCGAAGCCACGCCCACCGCTCGGGGCTTCCGATCACTGCTCTTTGATCTTGGTCCCAGCACAGCTCCCCCCACTCAGACGCTCCAAGCCGGAACAAAGAGAGATAAAAGTTTGGCTTCAAGATAGTACCTCCATGCTGAGAGACTGTTTTGAAAACACAAACTGGTCTGTCTTCAGGGAGGCAGCTACGAATGGGAGTTCAGTGGATCTGGAACTTTATGCTTCCTCAGTTCTGGGTTATATTAGCACATGCTCTGAAAATGTATCCATAAAAAATATGTTAAATGTTACCCCAACAAAAAACCCTGGTTAAATAAAGAAGTCCGCACCCTGCTGGCAGCCAGGGACACTGCCTTCAAGTCCGGAGATACAGAGGAGCTGAGAAAGAGCAGGAAAGAACTGGTTGCTGGCATTAAGAAGGCCAAGGCCACGTATGCACAGAGGATCGAGGGACAGTTCACCTCACAAGACCCACGGAGCATGTGGAAGGGCATCAAATGCATAACAGATTACAAAGGCAAGAGCAAACAATGCCCCAGGGACCCATCTCTGCCTGATGCCCTCAATAAGTTTTATGCACGTTTTGAAGATCCAAACAGACCAGCTAGCACCAGACTCACCTCATCACCAGATGAAGAGCATCTCAGAGTGACCGCAGCAGAAGTGAGAGGCAGTCTCAGAAGGATCAACCCTCATAAAGCAACCGGACCAGACAACATCCCAGGGAAAGTTCTGAAGGAATGTGCGGACCAGCTCTGTGAGGTGCTGGCTGACATCTTCACCACCTCACTTTCACTGGAGTCAGTTCCCACCTGCCTGAAGACCGCGACCATCATCCCAGTTCCAAAGAGCTCCACAGTGACTGGTCTGAATGACTATAGACCGGTGGCCCTCACCCCGATAGTCGCTAAATGTTTTGAGAAACTGGTCATGTCCCACATCAAGGCAACCGTCAACATCAACGAGGACCCTCATCAATATGCATACCGTGAGAACCGATCAACAGAGGACGCCATCTCCTCTTTGGTCCACACTGCTCTCACCCACCTGGATCAGAAGGACTCATACGTGCGTATGCTCTTTGTGGACTTCACATCTGCCTTCAACACCATGATCCCCCAAACTCTGATAGACAAACTATCCACACTTGGACTAAGCCCCTCCATTTGTAACTGGGTACTAGACTTCTTAACAAACAGACCACAGTCCGTGAAGATCCACAACTTCTCCTCCTCCACCATAACAAAAGCAGCATAAAGACCTTTCTTTTTAAGCAAGCCTATTCTGCCTCCACATGATTTTATCTTTGATCTTAGCTGATATCATTATTGATTTTACTTGATTTTATCACTTGTTTTATTTTATTTATTTTTTAAGCAAGCCTAATCTGCATCCACATGATTTTATCTTTGATCTTAGTCGATATTATTATTGATTTTATTTGATTTTATCACTTGTTTTATTTTGATCTTTGCTTTATTACACTTTGTAGCACTTTGAGATTTTTATTAATGAAAAGTGCATTATAAATGGAATTCATTATTATTATTATTATTATAACCCTCAGCACTGGCTCTCCTCAAGGATGTGTGCTGAGCCCTCTTCTGTTCACTCTGCTCACATATGATTGTACAGCCACACATCCAGGCTGTCATATTGTTAAGTTTGCAGATGATACAGCGGTGGTGGGATGCATCACAAACAATGATGAGTCCAGCTACAGACAGGAGGTGGAACACCTGGAGAGCTGGTGCAAAGAGAATAATCTTCACATGAATGTGAAGAAGACAAAGGAGATGATTGTGGACTTCAGAAGGAACAAACACACCCACGCCCCACTGAACATAGGTGGATCTGCGGTGGAGGTGGTCTCCAGCTACAAATACTTGGGTGTACACTTGAATGATAACCTCAGCTGGAGCAACAACACCACCAGCCTGATCAAGAAAGGTCATCAGAGACTCTACTTCCTCAGACGGCTGAGACGAGCTGGTCTGAGCAGCCCAGTTCTCACCTCCTTCTACAGGTGTGCAGTGGAGAGCATCCTGTGCTCCAGCATCAATGTGTGGCATGGAGGCTGCACAGTTGCAGAGAGGAAAGCTCTACAGAGAGTGGTGAAGGCTGCACAGAAGTCTGTTGGAGTCAGTCTCCCCACCATCACAGACATTTACACCTCCAGATGCAGGAAAAGAGCCACCTGCATCATGAAAGACCTCACTCACCCAGCACACTCACTCTTTGCCCCACTCCCCTCAGGACGGAGGTTGAGGAGCATCAAATGTAGAACCACTAGACTGAGGAACAGCTTCTACCCTGAGGCTGTTAGACTCATGAATAAATAAATAATAAGAATAAACACTGCAAAATATCACATCATGCTGATGCTGATCTGTTTTCTTGTTGCTGTGTTCATTTGTGACCATCTGCTCATACAGACTCATGTTCGTGCTGCTGTTTATAATGATGTTTTTCCACTACATTAGGGCTTAGTGTATTACTAGTTGATGTTTTTCTTAGTTAATTCTAGATGTTATTACTGTTCTTTTTCTTTTTTTTTCTCTTGCATTTGTTGTTGGATGTAACTGGGACCCCGTGTACATAATCTCGTTTTCATCACATGTACCACATGCGGTGCAAATGACAATAAAGACTCTCTGACTCTGACTCTGACTTACACAGCATGACTCTCTCCTCTTATTATCCGCTGTATTGACAACTAGCATAGTTAAAAGTTAACGTGAGTTTCACAAACATGGAAAATGTGTCACTGCTTAAACCAAGACAAAATAAAAGTGTTAAAATGAGATTTATAAGTGATCTATTTCTGTTTCACAGTAAGTGCTATCAGCAGCGCTGCACTGCCCAACTCCTGTTAACCTGCTGCTACAAATGAAACCACGTCAGGCAGTTTTCAACATCAAAGCTCGCCGTGTGTGCCAACTGAAATGGATTGTCAATTAGTTTAATGAAAAACCAGTGAGAGGGCCAAGTTCTGTTCATAGCTGTTACACTTTGATGAATAAATGATGGTTTTATTCCGGTTTTTAATGTGAGTTCTGATGATTTCAGTGAAAAGGTTGACAATTGGTAATTTGCAGTGGTGGGCATATGAACGCTAGGTAGCGCTAAAGCGCTAATCCGTTTACAGTGGACCTAAACTTTTTGTCAGCGTTTTTGTGAATTGACTAACTTTTATAATTCATAAGCAGATTTGTGCTATTTTTATTTAAAATGCAGTACCGCTAATAACTAATTATCTATCAGTAAAAACCAATAAACTTATTTACAAGCTCTTATGCTGCTTGTTTTACCTTTTTCCCCACCGTAAACAGCAGAAAGGAGGAAGGGTGTGAGGGGAAGGGGGGCAGAGCTGAGAACAGACCATGTAGGTAAATGCCTGGGGGTCCCATTTCAGCAGTGGCCCCGGCCCCGCCTCGCCCCGTGCAGTCACCTACATAACTAACATTGATCCTGCTTGTTAATATACATTTAACATAAAAATAATTATAGTTACGATGAAAACGATCATTAAATACGCAATAAAAAAAACGGTCGATTTCTTTATCCCCCTACTAAAAATGGACTATTCCATCTTGACATCTTCCGGGTCACTCAGAGGTGAACTCGGGGGCTAATTCTGTGGCTACTGTTTGTGCTGGGTACTTGGATAAATCCGTAGAGAACCCCGCTGTTTCAAGCCAAATTAACGCGGCCGGAGGAGTTTATTGAGGGTTTTGTGTCGACCATTTGACGGTGAGTCGTTATTTTTATGTATTTTAGTTACTTTTCATTAAATCTGTTGACTACCTATAGACGCTAACGCTGTGTCTGCCTGTTGGTTGTGCTGGGTTACTAATGGATAAATCCGTAGAGAACCCCGCTGTTTCAAGCCAAATTAACGTGGCCGGAGGATTTTATTGTGCGTTTTGTGTCGACCATTCGACGGCGAGTCGTTAGTTTCATGTATTTGGGTTACTTTATGTATAAATGCGGTGGCGACACACCCGTGTATTTGAGATTTAAACGTGGTTTTAGGGATTAAAAGATCATTCTATTTTTTGTTAATTTCGTGGCCGAATAGAATATATGTACGTAAAGTATTAAATAAATCCTTTGATTTTTGTAATTTCATCCTTTTAGGATCATTTTTGTTACTTTTCAGTTGGCAGTGTAGTGCAAATATTGATAACGCTGCCGGCTATATATAAATATATATATATATATATATATATATATATATATATATATATATATATATATATATATATATATATATATATATATATATATATATATATATATATATATATATATATATATATATATATATATATATATATATAATATAGAAATATATAAATAGCGGATTAGATTAGCTTCCCCTAATTTTCATAAGACATTTGTGCTTTTGAAATTGTGGACCTAAAAAAATTAATAAGCGTTTTAGAAATTGTGGAACTAATTTTTTAATTAGCGGTGCCCAGCTTTGGTAATTTGTTAAAATTCATATAGTTTTAACAATTTACTGTAGCTTGCTTATAAAACAAAACAATGCACACACTTTTGTTCGCCTCTGCCTCCCTGTAGGGATTCCGTTGAGTGAACGTGTAAAGCAGTGGTTGTGGGATTCTACTTTTTTTTGGACTAATTTCTCTTGCATCTCCTGAGTAGGATGGAGCCAATCACCCTCAGCTGTTTCTTGATCCTCCAGTACTTATAGGCCCCCTCATAGCTCTGCGTTCGGCCGTACGCCGTACGTACGTACGTACGCCGTACGTACTTAGAGGCACAAGCGTACCATGTACGCGCCAAGCTCAAATTTTACGACCGCGTACGCAAGCGCGTTGTCTCACAATAAACTGCCCGGCTCCAGACTGTTTTGTATGTGACACAAATGTATTAAATTCCTCTTCTTCATCCCTGATCTGGACTTTTCTTTAGTTTTTTTTTGCCAAAAGTCAAGTGATCGCTTCCTCCTCTGCTGACTCCATGATGAGGAAATGAATGAATTTGTCGCGAGCGAATTAAACTCGTGTCCAACATGGCTGCGTGAGGTTCTGCAAATTTCCTGGTGGGCTGTGGGCTGCAGGACCAGCGCTCCCTGTTTTTTTTTTTTTTTTTAGAACTTTTTAATAAGATATAACACCGCTGTGGCTGAAGCTGTGTGAAGCTGCCAGCTGAGCTCGCCTTTTTTTTTCTTACCCCGACCTGTCAATCAATTCAGTAGGCATGTCAGCAAATACCAATCAGCGAACGCTCTGCGCTGTGAATTTGAAGCGAAAACGCGAGAACGAACGCAGAGCTTTGCGGGCGAACGCGCACACACAGAACGCGCGCGTAGTACAGCGTACGGCCGAACGCAGAGCTATTGGGGGGCCTTTAGGCTGTTTGAACCAACTGGACTTTGCTGGAACATTGTCCTTCACTGGTACTTTGTCTGGCTCTAGTGTGATTTAGTCTGAACCTAAGAAATACTTTCTCCTCTGGTTCCTCTGTTCCTTGCTTCCATTGCCTGGTGACTCCCTGTCCTGGTTTCTCGTGTTTTCTTGGCAGCGGCGGCTCGCCACTAGAGGGCGCCAGGGCGCCGCCCTGCCGCCCTTCTGGAACCTCTGCAGCTGCTCCACCATTTGTAGACTTATTTTTTTTTATTAAAATGAAATAATAAAATACAAATATTTCGAAATATATGCATATATGTTTTTAGTTGTGTAGGATAAATATTTTATGATTAATGATGAGTTATATTGTTTCTTTCAAAAAACGTTTTCTGATTGTGACGTACTTCCAGTTTTCTCTGGGCGCAGACAGCTAAACCATTGACTCTCATTATCAGTTGCACATGCGCAGTTATGTCCCATCTTTACAAAACTATTGGAGTGTTCAGGGCGCAGTTTTCGCCACCATAGTGCCTGGACTTGTCTAACGTGAACGCTGCGTTTCGGCAGCGTGTTTCCGGCCTTTTTTTTTCTTTCTGGGATTACAGAGACGTGCAGTGACTGAAGCAGGCTTGCTCAGGTACGTTTTAACTAATTTAAAGCCCTTTATTTAATATCTCTTTGCATTTCTGACTGATATGCCTCTCAGATATTAGATGGCTCTGTGAAAAAGCCTTCAGCTGACTGCAAATGGGAAGTGATGAGTTTGTTTTTTTCTTTGTTTGTTTGTTAGCATGCTAGCGCTAGCCGCCTGGTTATTGACTCTGAAGGCTACATTTATTTTTTGCTTATAAAAAATTATCAAATATTAATAATTGTATATACTAAATAAATGTCACTGGTGGTGTTATACTATTTCTTAACTCTGTATTGATCTGGAGAATGAAACCAAAGCCCTTTGCAAGTAACTAGCTCCTATTAACATTGAATTATTAAGTATTTATACAGATAAAAATGTGCCATGGAAGTACCCTGATGCATGCTCAATAATGCTCATGTTAAATAATGACGGTCAGTGTTATGACAGCCTGCAAACTCTCTTGTTCTACAGATAAAAAGCACAAATATAACTGTTATCCCTGTGTTTAGTGGGCTGGGCACCACAAGGTTAATAATAAAATAATCATATGTCTAATACTTATGTACTTATGTACTCTAATACTTAATACTAAGTCAGTCTTATTTATCGTATCACATTATATTATAACATTCATATATAATATCAAGTTGTTTTGTTTACTAGGTTGTTGAAATAACATAATCACAGTAAAATAGATCATTTTTCTTCCCCATAAATCAGTTATTTAAAATCTAATCTGGAATCATTCCTCCTTGTTAGACTTCAGTTGACCTGTTTAAGTTGGGCCCAAATTTGTTATTATCTTTTGATTTATTTTTCATTGAAATTTAATTATTTGTTAGTTTATTTTTGGAACTATTAAATTGAATTATTTGGTGGATTTTTGAACACCTTTGTCCTTATTTAAGTCTGGACCCTCACAATTCTATTTATATTATGAACTTGTATTACTAAAATAATTATAACAGAATATGATAGAAGTTGTCCAAAAATTGACTGCAGAACATTCCCATTCTCTTTTCACACTGATGCCTCAAACAAGGTGAAGATGAACCATGTTTTATTAATGATAGTTTTATACAAATGGATACACCTGATATATACAAATAAAAACATGAACAAACTTACTTTACAGTATACAAACATAATTATGCATGCTAAAAATTTAACAGTTTATGGCGCCCCCCCATAAAAAAAAATCACCAGCTGCCACTGTTTCTTGGGTCCTTTTGCTTGGAACTTCCATCTAAAATCTACAAGCAGTAGAACCTCTGAACACTGTGCCATTCAGCCTTAAGGTTTGTCCTGCCGCTCTCCACCACCTACCATGCCTATCATGTCCCCTTGGTTTGCTCCGCCGCCTTGGGATACCCTGGTTCCTCCTCTACTTCAAAATTAAAGACAAGCTTTTCAATCTTACAACCAACTAACAGGATACTCCTCTGATATTACTCACCATCCCTCCTCTCCTGCAGCTCCCTCCCGTGTCTTTACTGGACCACTTTCAAAACAAAAACGACATTTAACATGCTGCCTTGGTCTCTTGGTTTTCAGTTTGTGCTCTGGGTCATCAAATATTGCTAAACGTGACAGTGGCATTTAAGATTCAGCAAGGTCCAACTAAAAAAAATGACGGTATTTTCTAGTAAACGCCCAGAAAAAATTTATTGATATTTTAGTGACAGCCATGCAACATTTCTTCGGTCACAATAGAAGCTTTTTTTCCAGGTCTGTTCACTTGCTGACAGCTCTCTGCAAAGAGAAACAGAGCAATGAGATGCAATTCATGCTCACACCAATTTACAGTAATGTAGCCATCACAACATGGGTGCTTTTGGATTGTGGGAGAGAACCTGGAGAAAACCCATGCATGCACAGGAAGAACATGAAAAGTTTGAGAATTCTCAAAGTGTTTCTTTAAGATTTATTTCACCTATTTAAGTGCAAACAAACCCCTCTGTATCTAAAAACTGTAACCGGGACAGTTATCCTACTTCAGTGATTATTCAAGTGTGAGGATTCATCATTTGACGGGTCGGGCATGATGATGTAACGAGGACTATGACGTGTTGCAAATAGAACTAATGTTTCAACTTGGAATGTGACTCAGACTTGTTTTTCACAAAACACAAATTGTGATTCTGAGGTTATTATGTCCACTCTACACAGGTCAGCTGGATCATGATGCCACTGTACACTTAGAAATAAAATTTCAGGAGAACACTTAGATCAGGGGTGCTCACACTTTTCATCATGTGAGCTACTTTTAAAATGACCAAGTCAAAGTGATCTACCTACATATAAGACCCTGCTTACATGAGAATAACCTCTGGGAACATTGGTTTATGTTTATTGTGGGTAATAAACAAAAAATGAGTGGGTTTACACAAAAAAATACTGTAGTGTCCATGTGAGTCGGGTTGCCAGATAAGACATTATGAACTACTGTATAATACTGTGGCTTTAAAATAATAGTATTTTGATTTAAACTGTCATGTGTGCTGAGTAAAGATTTTCTAAGATGAGTTGTGTTTTGTGTTTGTTGAACATGTGCACAGAAAGACATATTTAATTTATCTGGCAACCCTGAGGCCAGGCTCAGCTGCATTCATTTTGCATGTAGCATCTGCATGACAGTTACATCCAAAACTGTTGAATACGCTAACGTCGCTTTGGACCCTGGATGTATTTGTTTTGCTTGCACATGCTGAATTTTTTTTATAGATGGATGATAGGCTGACGTCTATTTTTTAATATATATTTTTTATGCCATGCAATCTACCTGTAATACCGTTGCAATCAACCGGTAGATCGCGATCGACTTATTGGGCTCCCTTGACGTAGATACTCTGGCTTTGTTGTTCCAGGTAGATGGGTACAGGCGTTGTACATTGAACTGTCTCATCAAAGGTACAGTACTAACAAAAAGTACAGAAGCGTACTATCATTCAAGGTATCAAGCATCAAGAGAATAATTTATCTTTAAAATTAAGGAAAAGCTGGAAGCTGACTAGAAGAGCAGTCGTCGTTGATCAGGGAGGGCTTGTCAGAGTTATAATAAAATGAGATTTTTCTACTTCCCCTGCTGGATCTGGGTGAGGCATTACGCAATATCTAGTTTTTGGACTTTGTGTGTGTGTGTGTGTGTATGTGTGTGTGTGTACACTTCTGAAAATGAGTTATCTTACTTACTATTTCTCCAGACTGAAGAAGTCTTATGGATAAAAGATAAAAGGTTTAAACAAAGAAGAACCAGTCCAAAAGATCAGATTTAACCTTGTTAGAATTAACTTCCACAATTAAAAAAGGGGCAGGTGGGAGTTTCATTATACTTTTTACACTGTACTTAACGTACGGGACATAATGACGTATACATCCTGACCTGAATCATCTAGCATTAGCACCAACTGACCCACAGCTAGAAATGTTGAGCCATTTCAAGGTATTACATTTGTCACAGTGTAAAGCCTCATTAAGAGACTGGGACAGGTAGAGATCTACTGTACTGTGGTGCTTCAGGTTCTAGGGTGGGTGAACTGATGAATTGACTTTCCTTAGAAAAGCTACAATCAGTACCAAGAAACGTGTAAAAAAGTTCAATGCAGGATGTCACCCTGCTTCACGGCCAGATAATAAGTCCTGCTGGAGTACTTGACCTCTGGTTGCTCCCTCTTTCCTTGTTTCTGCATAGCGAAGCTCAAGGGTTGAGGTCAGCCTGGTCAATGCTGAGGTCCAGTGCCCTCCCCTTCTGCTCTCTCCAGCATGTGGCAGTGGACTCCTTAAGGCAGCCTGCCCAGCAGTGACCCCGCTGACAGAGAGGGAGAGAAAGGGAGACTGAAAATGTAGCAGTACCGGTATACAGTATGTGTGTGTGCATGGAGAGAGGCTTGAATGTGAGGGGGGAAATAAGTCTGCAGCTAGAAAAAAGTGAAAGCAGCACATGAGGGACTGAAAGTGAAAATGAGATAGAGATGGAATAAGATGAGGGCAGAAAGAAAAGCCATGAAGGAAAGTGACAGAGAGAGAATGTGTGATGCAATTTACAGAGACTAAGGAGAAGAAAAAAAGTGGAGAAGAAGAGAAGAAGAGCAAAGCTGAGACGGACAGTGGCTGTGACTGCTGCAGCCTTAAAGTTCTTTGCAGACCAGTCCTCCAAATGTCAGGACCCCTCAAGGATCCAGCCAGCCCCCCCCTGGGACCTCCAAAAACATGGGAGAACTGATTGAACACATGCATACTCTCTCTTATTTCAGAAGGCATACCCGTGTTGCCAAACTTAATTTTTCTGCTTTCACCTGCGTAGTTCACAACCTGTTTACACTGTCTCCATACAGGAACAAGTTCCCCTTTAAAACTAATTCCCCAGGACTTGGAGGACCGTGACTCACCAGACTTAAACAGGCCCAAACTTGGCTGATAGGGGGTGATACCAGAATGGCCTCATTCTTTCAGTTTCCTAATAATGCAGAGTTGAAATGAAAAAGCGTCCAGTCAAGCGAGCTGTCAAGGAGTCTGTGAAAGAAAAAAGGAGAGAGATGCACACACGGGGACAGAGAAGCACAACAACAAAAGAAAATGGGAGCAAACTTCTGCCGTGCTGCTCAGAGGCAAAAATTAAAGCCAAAGGGAGAAGGAGGAGGCAAGAAGGAAAGAGCAGTCTGATTAATTGAGACAGAGTCAACTGACCGCAAGTCATTAAGCTGCCACTGGGCTGAACGCCAGTCACTATTCATTCTCCTCACCAGCGCTCTGAGGCCCGCCGCTCTGAGCCCTGGATCATCCTCACGTCACCTCCCTGCCACTTTCACGCAGGTGGAACTCCCTCAAACGGGACGCTGCTCCCAAAAAGAGCTCTTGCCTTCATTAAGGCGTCGACTCGGAGCGACGTCATTTTGGACGACTGCTGTTGAGTTTAAGATGACAGATGGAGAATGTTTCTATGAGATTGAAGATACATGTCTGCTGTTTTCTCTTCTTATTTAATAATTTACTTATTTCTATATGTCAGCACAAACTGGGATCCCAATGAAGTCCATATTGGAGGAATCTGGATGAAAAAAGTCAGTTGAGGATTCACCAGACCTCCAAGCAACATCTCCCCACTGGAGAGGCCTCATGGGCCGGCAAGCAGCACTCAGATTGACCGATGAGGCTGGAAGTAGTTCCGGTTCTGGTCTGGCTCTGATCAGCTCTTTGATCCACTGAGCGCTGAAGGCACTATGAATAAAGACAGAACTTTTTAGTCAGGCTTGGATCGGGTCAAAACTTTCCCTCCATTTCAGCAGAAAGTAGCAGCCAGAAGCACTGTTGCACCTTTTGCATAAATTTGCAGGTCCTGCGACTTATACACTGAAATGACTAATATATGTTTTTCTCATACTGTATTTACAACCCAATTTTTGACTTTGAAATGTTCATTTATAGACATGAACCAGTAAACATTACCAGTTGCAGCTGCTAGAGGGCACTTTAGGCTTGTATGTGTTCCAAAAAAGCTAAGTCTGGTCCTCTGGACATTCAAAAAACAAAACAAAACAAAGCAAAAAAAACTGTAGAAACGTTTCGTCTTTCGTCCGAAAGACTTCCTCAGTCTGAGAAGCTGTGTTCAGCTCAGTCTTATAAATAGCACCCTCCCACAGTGGATCAACCAGTTGGCTGATGACAGCCGAAACCAGCTGCTCACATGATCAAGGAGGACCATCAGCCTGACGATGGATCGTTAACACCCTGATGGTTGTTTGCTATTCACAGAGGGCTGAGTGATACTAGCAATAACAGCATTGTAAGTGGGGGACAGTTGAACCCGGAGGCCTCCACCTCTGTTTAATGATGGACGGTTTCTTTTCACAAAGATGGCCTCCTTTACTCCTCTCTCAAACCATTGTTCCTCTCTATCAAGGATGTGAACATCTTCATCCCTGAAAGAGTGACCGCTGGCCTGGAGATGAGTGTAGACCGCAGAGTCCTGACCTGATGATGTTGATCTTCTGTGCTGGGCCATCCTTTTGGCCAGTGGCTGTTTAGTTTCCCCGATGTAAGACTGATCACAGCCCTCCTGACACTGAACAGCATACACAATATTACTCTGTTTGTGCCGGGGGACTGGATCTTTGGGATGAACCAGTCTTTGCCGTAATGTATTTTGGGGTTTAAAAGCCACTGGGACGTTGTGTTTAGAAAATAAACGTCTCAATGTCTCTGAAACTCCCGCAACATACGGAATGACCACTGGTCTGGGTCTGGGTTCCTTCTTTTCACCTGATGGCTGGCTGGAGTCCTGTTTGGGTTTCTTCTGAAGCAGCTTTTTTGTGTTTTTTTTTTTTCAACTTTACTAGACATATTTGGACTGATGTGACTTATACACCGGAGCGACGTGTACAGTGGAAAATATGGTAGTTCTTTTGACCGGCGATACAGAATAGGCTTATTGAAAGAAAACTACATAATGGCTGTGCCTGTCCAAAGTTTTATTTTTATTTTTTGGTTAACTTTACATCTGTACCATCCCAATCACGTAAATAATATTAAAGATGACAATCGCTGAAAAAAACGCGAAAGAGCAAGTCTTCAAAAGTCGAACTGTGAAGTAGCGAGGGACTACTGAATTGCTCGTTTTTTGGTTACATCTCGCATGTTTCCCTTCGCCTCATGTCTGTGTTCAAAGAAAATAATTTCACAGCTTTGATGGAACACAGCTGGAATGCAGCTGTTTGCAAAATCAATGGAGAAGCCTTTAGATGCAAATTTGTACAAGGTCTGACTTGTGTGAAAATTCTGAGTAAATCCTTCAGTTTTGGGATTTTTCTTTGTAAACACTATAATTAAAATTTGAAAAGGAAAAACAATGAGATTGGAGAGAAATCGCAGTCAAGCACAAACATTCAGGGTGCGTTTTGCGTGCATGTTAGCTTCACAATTGCACAGTTACTGTGTTTTTGGGAGGCAAATGAGCAAATGAGGTCCACTGGTCAGATCTGGCTGTGAAATGAGGGTGGAAAGAATTTTTCTCATGATAAAACAAAAGCCCTGGAGGTTGTCTCATAGAGCATCTCTCTATCTAACCAATTAAATGTAAAGTACTATATGACCTCAGGTAAAAACAGAATTCAATTAGAAGCCAGACCTCTTATATGAAAAACGGTGTTGTAGTGATACACCTCGTCTCTGATATTTTAGGGTTCACACCTCTCTGAAACTCTCAGTGTTACACTTGCTTGGAGCTCAAGGAGACAAGTGGACACTATATTTTTTACAATTATTATGAATTAATGGACACTAATTACTCAGATTGAACTTTCTCTTTAATGTGTGTTAATTCAGAATTGATCAAACAGTATTTTTGTCATTTCAATGATGATTTCACTAAGCTGGTATATTTTAAATATGACAAAGTTAAGAGAACATCTCAGAATGATCATGCTTTAAACTGTCTGCTCTATGCAGAATAAGTGTCTAAAGTTGAATGAACAATCCGTCTATTTGTTTGAACTGTTTTTGGAACGAAAGAGAAGTTCTAGACATAACTTAATCTTCGGTCTCCCGTCCGTTCTAAAAACAATTCATCTGTGCTTAAACAGAGAGTGCTCTGTTTTCACACCTGCAGGTTTTGTTTTGTCTCCGTGCTGGGACTCAGTTCTCAGCACTCACTGAGCTTTTTGAGTTCTCGGGGAGAAGGGAAGACGCACGGACGTTTTTCTCCAAGCTGATGTACGTTCCGGCCAGGCACCAAAGGCCCACGTCTTCAGAAAAGGTTCAAACAGCACGTCAGCTGTGAACCCCTTCGAGTGTCACAGCTCCAAGCGGTGACTCTCTTTCTGGAAGCTATCTTGAACAAAACCAGAACCAGGCATCACTCTGGGAGGCCGAAGCAGACGGTCTCGAGACCGTGGCAAGATGAAAGTGGTCGCCTGTAAAACGCAGCAGCATGCACGTCTGGCTTGACTAATTTACCGGAGTCGAGACAGGATCATCTTCACGAAGGTAAAAGCCGTTTCATCACGGGACGGACGTCCAGCCGAAACCGAGCAGAGGGTGCTATCTCTGGTTAACATCTCAAGATAAGATTCAACCATTTCATTTCAATCTTTTATCTTTCCTCCTTAAACTCCTCCTTATGTTTGTTTTCATCATGGTAAACTTTAAGTAATGTGCCAACAGAAAGGTCCAACTGTCTGTTTGTTTTTAATTTGAATTCTTGTCAAGTAATGTGCCAACAGTTAAGTTTTAATTGTCTGTTTGTTTTAATTTGAATTCTTGTCAACGTAGTTATTAAATCAGAGCTAATATCAATACCAATGTTTAATGTAATTCTGTGATAGTTTCAATAAAAGGTCTATTTTCTGGTAGACCAATATAAATTGAAGTTTCCTGTGAAATTACATTTCTGGCTAATCACATCGTTAGATTTGTTGATTTAATCTGAAAAAGTTGAGACCCCGTTTAACTGATGGTAAGTTTGAGACAGTCTAAAACCTGCTCAAATCTATCATCTAATCTATAGGTAAGTCAGTAAACTGACCTCGTTTGTGTTTAATTACACAAACGGCTTATAGATTCCTTTACATATTGGTGGCCGCGTACGGTCTTCTGAAAGATTAAATTGATAAGTTGTTTTTGTAGCCTAAGTGCTCATAACGTGTTGGCTTAGTTTTGCATCCTGGTTTTGGGCTTGTAAGAATAGTTCTGGCTGGTGGAGTGTCCGGGAGTTGCTGATCGTGGCATTGTCTGGATTATTTGCCGATGGAATTATTTTATATTTCACATTTCGACGTCTGTTTGAAGCTGCTGAGTGATAAATGTTTTGTCTGTGCTTGTGAGACGTTTCATTACGTGTCGCGAGGCTGCATGCATTTTTCATTGTGGTGACCGCCGTGTCACGATCCTGCTTCATTCTATTACATCTGTGATTTATTGTTGAAGGTCTGTTTCACACATATGCTGCTCCATTAAGTGCCTTTTTCTGTTACAACGTGTGTTGCCGAGGTTCGGGAAAACCCACTCCGCTTGGACCGGATGTATTCCGGTTCCGTTTGACGTAAAGTCCGCTGTTGTACACAGTAGCGCTGCCTTCTTTGGAGGGCGTGGAAGTTAGCTTGGATGTGTTGTGCTCGTTAACAGAATTTTCTGCGGTGTAAAAATACGTTTATTTTGTGAGAGAAGGGTCTAGAACCTTGGGTCGAGCTATAATGCTAAACGGTAACGAGACAAGATGGCTGCTTAAAACGTTGTGATTGGTCCATTGTGTGTTGTGTTCAAGAACGTTGGTTTCTGTAGACTCTGGTTGTCAGATTCATTTTTGCACGCATTTCTGACGGTTTATTTGTGTTGTTTCAGTTCTATGCACGTGGTATCGTCGAAGACTGGCTTTACCGCGGTGTTTTGCGATATTTATGACTGTTTTAGAACGTTAAAAAGTCCGTTCCTCGCTGGAGTTCAAGAGACCGTAGGTCCGTGAACGCACCGCTCGAGCGGCACGTCGCGCGTGGGCGGCGTTAGGTTTGGAAGACACATTTCCCGTGAACACTTGGGTTTTTGGACTACGGTTCTGTCTTCGCTGTGATTGGTCGATTACGCTGTATGTGTTGACGCATGTGCAGTGGGTGAAGCCCGCTCCTCGTCAATTTTCACTTCAGCTGCTTGTCCCAGACGTGTTTCCGTGCTTGTTTGTCCATTACTGTCATTAAAAAGACTGTTTAAACGCGGTGTTTTTGTGATTTTGATGGGTGGATTGAGTCTGTTGCTCTGTTACTGCCGATCGCCATGTGACCAGGTCACGTGACACCGATTTTGCCGGTTTTATGAGGACCGACCTTATTTCTTTTAAACGCAGTTTAAAAGGTTTCACAGTTCAACCGGTTTTGCTCACATGATTTCGTTTTTGTGAGCCTGGGTTCTGGAGCTTATCACGTAACGCTTTGGGTCTGTCTGCTTGATGCTTTTCATCCGTGTTAGATGTCTGTGGGCTGAAAGCTACGGCTGCGCTCACTGGTGATAACAGCGCCTCTATAGCGGTCAGATAGAGAAATTACAGTCGCTGTGATAAACTCACTTCCAGCGCTGTGACCCCTGCTGGTTACATTAGAAGACGCAGTCTTCCTGTAATGTGTACATGTTAACTGTTCCTGTTTTAAACGGGAAACATTTTGAGAATATTGTACTCACAGCACACTTTAATTTGATTTTCACATATAATCAAATGTTGATGGCAGAACAGTTACACAGATTTAATACAGACATGTATGTTTTTAGATAAAACTTAACAGTTTATCATTAATTCTGTGCAAAACTGGCTCTCTGTCCCTGTTTTGTTTTAAACTGCAAGTTTAAAATAACACACATGAGGCGTCCTTTGTTTTGGTTTTCACAAAAATCTCACAACGACAGCCGTTTTTGTTTGACCTTGTCACAGGTCGACAAATTACTAAACATCACTGATTTTTATTTCATTTAACATCTTGGATGTTTTCTGTGCAGCTCATACACTTTGCATATTTGCAAGCTGCGAAATGAGACCCGCTTTACTTGATTTTTCACAGAACATCAGTACAAAGATGGACGTTCGATCAGGTGAACCACCTGAGGGGGCCTCTTGTTCTGTGTATCCTAGATGGATGGATGGGGGCCTTGGGATTCCTGCCCGTGCTTCCTGCAAAGTGGGGGAATCTGCTTCATCGTATGCTAATTACTTAGCTGCTAGGAACGTCCGTCAGGATAAGTGGGAAAATCCCCTGTCATTCTACGACAGGCTAATCTCGGTCTACTCCGGGGGAAAAACTGTCCCTGGATTAGAGGAAAATATGGAGTTTAAACGTCTTTTCATTATGAATCTTATGCCTTTTCAAATGAAATGTGTTCATTTCAAGGTTGATTGCAAAAAAGATTCTATGGAAGTGATAAGACAATATGCTGCGTCAGTTTTTGAGGCCGAAATACAACCTAGGATACCATCAGAGGTTTGTACAGGTCAAAAGGTCACATCCCACTCGCAGGAAGTAGTAGAGGTTCCCTCTCCTTCAAAGTGCGAGAGGTCACAGGTTTTTCATGATAACATACAACAGCATGGTGCTACGAGCTGTAGGAGTTCTTCTGCCCCCGCCCCTCAGGTTGAAAACCCTGAGATGAGCAGAGAACCACACAAGGTAGGTGTTCGCTCTCTAGATGAACCAAGATGGTTCAGATCGAACCAAAAGAGTTCTCACCTAGGTCTCACAGTGGGTGAACTTCGAGAGAAGTTGATGTCTGGGAACCGTGACCCTTTGAAAAATGGTCTGTCCCGACATGTGCCCCCGAGAAGCGGCCCTCCTGCCCCTGCCCCTCGAGCTGCACAGCTCGAGACATGCAATGAGTCACACATGCTCCAGATTATGGAAGCGGCGCCTCCGCGCGAGGACGTGACTGAGG
>JBBPBX010063663.1:0-17029 GCA_038048925.1 Garcialebias charrua | reverse complement strand
GTAGTGTGAACAAACTGGTAGTGCGTGTGTGTGTGAGAGAACTGGTGAAATTTTGAAAGTTTTTATGTATGGTATATTTGAGGGGCGAGGTATGATATGTATGTATATATTGTGTCTGTATTTGTGTTTAATGGTTTTCTCATCCACTTACAAAAATCCGTTACTCTTGTTAAACATCAACCTGTCCGGGGACTACAGGCGGAAATTAGTATTATTACTATAACCTGGCACAATGCATCTTTCCTGTTTTTGTAGGTCAATGTATTGTTGTGCACTGTCCCTGAGAAAACAAATAAATCATCATCATCATCATCAACTGATAACTATAGATCAAATGTTATCAGGGATATTTGATCCATAACATTTTATTTGTGAAAAGAGGACATGGGGCCAAAATTACAGCAAAAAAATTAATTGATTGTATGATAAAATTACAAAAATACCATCTCCATCTTTTACTGCTTATCCACAGTCGTGTCACAGAGGTAACAGTCCAGGAGAAAACCCCAAACATCCCATAATTAAACTTTTTTCTGGGGGACCCTGAGGTGCTCCCAGGCCAAAGAAGATACACAATCCCTCCAGCGTCTTCAGGGTCTTGTTGTTGGAGAAAAATATTCTCTCTGGACTTATTTATATAAAAAGAACCAGACCTGATGGCAGGAGAAGATTTTTCACCAGCATTTACCTGCAAGGTCAGATTTTCAGGACAGGTTACACAGATATACAGGAAGTACACACAGATATACAGGAAGTACACACAGATATACAGGAAGTACACACAGATATACAGCAAGTACACAGATATACAGGAAGTACACACAGATATACAGCAAGTACACACAGATATACAGGAAGTACACACAGATATACAGGAAGTACACACAGATATACAGGAAGTACACACAGATATACAGGAAGTACACACAGATATACAGGAAGTACACACAGATATACAGGAAGTACACACAGATATACAGGAAGTACACACAGATATACAGGAAGTACACACAGATATACAGGAAGTACACACAGATATACAGGAAGTACACACAGATATACAGGAAGTACACACAGATATACAGGAAGTACACACAGATATACAGGAAGTACACACAGATATACAGGAAGTACACACAGATATACAGCAAGTACACACAGATATACAGCAAGTACACACAGATATACAGCAAGTACACACAGATATACAGCAAGTACACACAGATATACAGCAAGTACACACAGATATACAGCAAGTACACACAGATATACAGCAAGTACACACAGATATACAGCAAGTACACACAGATATACAGCAAGTACACACAGATATACAGCAAGTACACACAGATATACAGCAAGTACACACAGATCTACAGGAAGTACACACAGATCTACAGGAAGTACACACAGATCTACAGCAAGTACACACAGATCTACAGCAAGTACACACAGATCTACAGCAAGTACACACAGATCTACAGCAAGTACACACAGATCTACAGCAAGTACACACAGATCTACAGCAAGTACACACAGATATACAGCAAGTACACACAGATATACAGCAAGTACACACAGATATACAGAAGTACACACAGATATACAGGAAGTACAACCTTGCTCTCGACTGAGGCAGTCGCAACCCTTCCCTCTCCCGTCCTTCCCCCCCCTGCTGCTGGCAGCTCCTCAGCTAAGCACCTCGAACGCAAATTAAGATGGATTGGAGGTTTGGGCATTCGATTCTACAAACAAGATCTCTACAGAAGGAACGGCACAAGGGGAGCCTTCCCACCCTCACAGAGTGACGGAGGATACGCCATGGATTCCGTGGATTCCTGGGAGTGCTCTGTGGAGGTGAAGAATCTTGGATTATATTGGATTATGATGGCAGCGCTTTGCTTTTTTGGCGTTTGTGGAGCACTGGTCTATCACAAAATGAGGGAGACTTCAGCAGGACTTCACTGCCTGGAGCACCCGACGTCTGGTCTGCGCCGTGACCTCGAGAAATCAGCTGTTTGTGAGCTTATCCAGAGGGTGAACAGATCACCCTCGGATTGGGACTCTGGACAGCTGTGGTCAACATCTGAGGTCAGAGCTTGGATCAGTGGAAAAAGTCCCGAATTGGATCACTTTGGAACAGAATCGCCCTTACAGACTGAAGGCCACAGAAATTACAATGTGTGCCTGATGTGAAAATATTTGTTAATTCTTATCTGACTCCCTTGGAAACAGCCTTGGGAAAGGCTGGATATCTAATTTCTCCTGAGATGTGCTTACTGTGGAAAAAATAGCTGCTGTTTGTCTTGTCTGCTACCCCCCCCCGGAGAACTTTTCTATGAGCGTTATCGGAGGCATCCGGAATGTATCATGGACAGATCCTCCCTGCCTCAGTCTCAACATGCAACATGTAACTGTCCTTATGTGCTTATGGTATGGTTTTTACTGTGTCATGCGGTGTCTTGCAGACAAAATGTGATACATTTTTTTTAATACTAATGCTGTAACCCCCATGGTTCCTTACCTTTTTTTCACACCTTTGACCTTCATCCCGAGACGGATGAGAGAGGCCGCGCTGAAGAACATGTCATGTGTTTTGAATAAGCAGCAGCTTTACATTCTCTACCCCTCTTCTGGATGACTGTGTATACATGATCACGTTGTACTGGTGAGAACTGGTGCAATGTTAATAAAAGCTCTTGTATCTTGTATCTTGTATATACAGGAAGTACACACAGATATACAGGAAGTACACACAGTTATACAGGAAGTACACACAGATATCAGATATACAGGAAGTACACACAGATATACAGCAAGTACACACAGATACTGTATACAGGAAGTACACACAGATATACAGGAAGTACACACAGATATACAGGAAGTACACACAGATATACAGGAAGTACACACAGATATACAGGAAGTACACACAGATATACAGGAAGTACACACAGATATACAGGAAGTACACACAGATATACAGGAAGTACACACAGATATACAGGAAGTACACACAGATATACAGGAAGTACACACAGATATACAGGAAGTACACACAGATATACAGGAAGTACACACAGATATACAGGAAGTACACACAGATATACAGGAAGTACACACAGATATACAGGAAGTACACACAGATATACAGGAAGTACACACAGATATACAGCAAGTACACACAGATATACAGCAAGTACACACAGATATACAGCAAGTACACACAGATATACAGCAAGTACACACAGATATACAGCAAGTACACACAGATATACAGCAAGTACACACAGATATACAGCAAGTACACACAGATATACAGCAAGTACACACAGATATACAGCAAGTACACACAGATATACAGCAAGTACACACAGATATACAGCAAGTACACACAGATATACAGCAAGTACACACAGATATACAGCAAGTACACACAGATATACAGCAAGTACACACAGATATACAGCAAGTACACACAGATATACAGCAAGTACACACAGATATACAGCAAGTACACACAGATATACAGCAAGTACACACAGATATACAGCAAGTACACACAGATATACAGCAAGTACACACAGATATACAGCAAGTACACACAGATCTACAGCAAGTACACACAGATCTACAGCAAGTACACACAGATCTACAGCAAGTACACACAGATCTACAGCAAGTACACACAGATCTACAGCAAGTACACACAGATATACAGCAAGTACACACAGATATACAGCAAGTACACACAGATATACAGCAAGTACACACAGATATACAGCAAGTACACACAGATATACAGCAAGTACACACAGATATACAGCAAGTACACACAGATATACAGCAAGTACACACAGATATACAGCAAGTACACACAGATATACAGCAAGTACACACAGATATACAGCAAGTACACACAGATATACAGCAAGTACACACAGATATACAGCAAGTACACACAGATATACAGCAAGTACACACAGATATACAGCAAGTACACACAGATATACAGCAAGTACACACAGATATACAGCAAGTACACACAGATATACAGCAAGTACACACAGATATACAGCAAGTACACACAGATATACAGCAAGTACACACAGATATACAGCAAGTACACACAGATATACAGCAAGTACACACAGATATACAGCAAGTACACACAGATATACAGCAAGTACACACAGATATACAGCAAGTACACACAGATATACAGCAAGTACACACAGATATACAGCAAGTACACACAGATCTACAGCAAGTACACACAGATCTACAGCAAGTACACACAGATCTACAGCAAGTACACACAGATCTACAGCAAGTACACACAGATATACAGCAAGTACACACAGATATACAGCAAGTACACACAGATATACAGCAAGTACACACAGATATACAGCAAGTACACACAGATATACAGCAAGTACACACAGATAGTGTATACAGGAAGTACACACAGATATACAGGAAGTACACACATGAAGACCAGTCACGAGAATCTGCCTCGAGCCATGTGTGCAGCTTGTTTTTATTCTCTTCTCAGCTGAGCTCACAGAGATGTCGTTGAAGCGACAGCTGCACGTAGCAGCCTCACCTCATGCAGCTCTGCTAACACAAACCTATGGTTCATGGGCAGAGCTAACATTCTCAGCCACAGTAATACAAACATCTACAAACTGAACAAGAATTCACTAATAATACCACGCTGTACTCTGTACTTTTACTAAGATCATGTACTGTATACACTATACTGTGTACATTTGCTAAGGTCATGTATGCAGTAGACTATGTACTTTGACTGAAGACATGTATGCAGTGTACTGTGTACTTTTACTGAGGTCATGCACGCAGTATACTGTGTACTTTTACTAAGGTCATGTACACAGTGTACTGTGTACTTTTACTAAGGTCATGTAAGCAGTATACTGTGTACTTTGACTGAGGACATGTACACAGTATCCTGTGTACTTTTACTGATGTCATGCACGCAGTATACTGTGTACTTTTACTAAGGTCATGTACACAGTGTACTGTGTACTTTTACTAAGGTCATGTAAGCAGTATACTGTGTACTTTGACTGAGGACATGTACACAGTATCCTGTGTACGTTTACTGAGGTCATGGACGCAGTGTACTGTGTACTTTTACTAAGGTCATGTACGCAGTATCCTGTGTACTTTTACTGAGGTCATGTACGCAGTATCCTGTGTACTTTTACTGAGGTCATATATGCAGTATACTGTGTACTTTGACTGAGGACAGACATGTATGCAGTGTACTGTGTACTTTTACTAAGGTAATGTACACAGTGTACTGTGTACTTTTACTAAGGTCATGTAAGTAGTATCCTGTGTACTTTTACTGAGGTCATGTACGCAGTATCCTGTGTACTTTTACTGAGGTCATATATGCAGTATACAGTACTGTGTACTTTGACTGAGGACATGTATGC
Organism: Garcialebias charrua; assembly: GCA_038048925.1. Lineage (NCBI taxonomy): Eukaryota > Metazoa > Chordata > Actinopteri > Cyprinodontiformes > Rivulidae > Garcialebias > Garcialebias charrua. Next base: position 11,558 of record JBBPBX010063663.1, on the reverse strand, counting down.
AGTGTACTGTGTCCTTTTACTGAGGTCATGCACGCAGTATACTGTGTACTTTTACTAAGGTCATCATGTACGCAGTGTACTTTTACTGAGGTCATGCACGCAGTATACTGTACTGTGTACTTTTACTAAGGTCATCATGTACGCAGTGTACTTTTACTGAGGTCATGTACGAAGTTTTCTGTGTACTTTTACTAAGGTCATGTACACAGTGTACTGTGTACTTTTACTGAGGTCATGTACGAAGTTTTCTGTGTACTTTTACTAAGGTCATGTACACAGTGTACTGTGTACTTTTACTAAGGTCATGTACACAGTGTACTGTGTACTTTTACTAAGGTCATGTAAGCAGTATCCTGTGTACTTTTACTAAGGTCATGTACGCAGTATCCTGTGTACTTTTACCGAGGTCATATATGCAGTATACTGTGTACTTTGACTGAGGACATGTATGCAGTGTACTGTGTACTTTTACTGAGGTCATGCACGCAGTATACTGTGTACTTTTACTAAGGTCATGTAAGCAGTATACTGTGTACTTTGACTGAGGACCTGTACACAGTGTATTGTATACTTTTACTAAGGTCATGGACGCAGTATCCTGTGTACTTTTACTGAGGTCATGTACGCAGTATACTGTGTACTTTGACTGAGGACAGACATGTATGCAGTGTACTGTGTACTTTTACTAAGGTCATGTACACAGTGTACTGTGTACTTTTACTAAGGTCATGTAAGCAGTATCCTGTGTACTTTTACTGAGGTCATATATGCAGTATACTGTGTACTTTGACTGAGGATATGTATGCAGTGTACTGTGTACTTTTATACAGTACTTTTACTGAGGTCATGTACAAAGTTTTCTGTGTACTTTTACTAAGGTCATGTACACCGTGTACTGTGTACTTTTACTGAGGTCATGTACGAAGTATTCTGTGTACTTTTACTAAGGTCGTGTAAGCAGTATACTGTGTACTTTGACTGAGGACATGTACACAGTGTACTGTATACTTTTACTAAGGTCATGGACGCAGTATACTGTGTACTTTTACTGAGGTCATGTACGTAGTATACTGTGTACTTTGACTGAGGACCGATATGTATGCAGTGTACTGTGTACTTTTACTAAGGTCATGTACACCGTGTACTGTGTACTTTTACTGAGGTCATGTACGAAGTATTCTGTGTACTTTTACTAAGGTCGTGTAAGCAGTATACTGTGTACTTTGACTGAGGACATGTACACAGTGTACTGTATACTTTTACTGAGGTCATATATGCAGTATACTGTGTACTTTGACTGAGGACATGTATGCAGTGTACTGTGTACTTTTACTGAGGTCATGCACGCAGTATTCTGTGTACTTTTACCAAGGTCATGTACACAGTGTACTGTGTACTTATACTAAGGTAATATATGCAGTGTACTGCTTACTTTTACTAAGGTAATATATGCAGTGTACTGCGTACTTTTACTAAGGTCATGTACGCAGTTTACTGCATACTTTTACTAAGGTCATGTACACAGTATACTGCGTACTTTTACTAAGGTCATGTACACAGTATACTGCGTACTTTTACTAAGGTCATGTACGCTGTATACTGCGTACTATTACTAAGGTCATGTACGCAGTATAATGCATACTTTTACTAAGGTCATGTACGCAGTATACTGCGTACTTTTACTAAGGTCATGAACACAATGTACTGTGTGCTTTTACTAAGGTCATGTAAGCAGTATCCTGTGTACTTTTACTGAGGTCATGCACGCAGTATCCTGTGTACGTTTACTAAGCTCATGTACGCACTATACTGCATACTTTTACTAAGGTCATGTATGCAGTATAATGCATACTTTTACTAAGCTCATGTACGCACTATACTGCATACTTTTACTAAGGTCATGTATGCAGTGTAATGCATACTTTTACTAAGTTGATGTGAGCAGTTTACTGCATACTTTTACTAAGCTCATGTACGCACTATACTGCATACTTTTACTAAGGTCATGTATGCAGTATAATGCATACTTTAACTAAGTTGATGTACGTAGTATACTGCATACTTTTACTAAGGTCATGTATGCAGTATACTGCGTACTTTTACTAAGGACATGTACGCAGTGTACTGCATACTTTTACCAATGTCATGTACGCAGTATACTGCATACTTTTACTAAGGTCATGTAAGCTGTATACTGCGTACTTTTACTAAGGTCATATACGCAGTATAATGCATACTTTTACTAAGGTCATGTACGTACTATACTGTGTACTTTTACTAAGCTCATGTACGCACTATACTGCATACTTTTACTAAGGTCATGTATGCAGTATAATGCATACTTTTACTAAGTTGATGTACGCAGTGTACTGCATACTTTTACCAATGTCATGTACGCAGTATACTGCATACTTTTACTAAGGTCATGTACGCAGTATACTGCGTACTTTTACTAAGGTCATGTCCATCCATGTAAAGTGACAGCGAAACTCTTTTCTCCTGCAGATTTCCAGGAGTTCCTCAGGATCTTCAGGAGGAGAACGGGATCCAGTACAGATTTGAAGTTTATGAAAGCTTTGATCACTGAGGTCCTGTTATACAGCTGTTTTATATGGAAATAAACACTTGTTTCATTTACTCGTTTTGTTTCAGTTTGATGTGTCTTTAGATTGTTCTTTATGATCACAGACAAGACTGAGCTGAACTGTGGCTTTTAGAAGTTGATAGTAATGGTATTAAAAATGGATCAATCATTAGATTATCTATTAATTTTTTTATATTTGTAGCAACAGTTTACTGTTTAGAGTATGGTAAAAAGGAGACTGGAACTTGACCCAGATGTTAGATGGGTGAGGGGAGCGTAATCTGACAATACTGTATCTTCAGAATAAATTGTGTCCTCCTGATTTTGAAAGTTCTGTTTGGTTTGTTTGTGTCGTTTTCGTTTCCATGTCCACAACTTTGCTCACAATGACAAAGTTTGGTCCTCTGGCCCAGCGTCTTCAGCAAAACTCCAACTAACTATGAATAAAATAAAAATGTGTTTTAAAAGTAAATAATAAATTTATTGTCACCACAATATCAGTTTACCTCAAGTAACTGCTTAGACTGCAATAAATCACAGGTCAGTATATTTCAAGTAATTGTTTTTCTTCCAGTTGTTTCCTTCAACAGGGTCACCATGGCCAAATGGTAGAGCTCAAAGTCAACTTTATTGTCAAAACTGCAATATGTACAGGACATAGGATTGAAATTGCATTTCTCTCAGTCCCTCAGTGCAACAGTAACCATTTAAACACTAAAACATTTAATAAACATAATCATAAAATGAAATAATAAAAGTGTAATACTATCCTGAGTTTTTTCATTGTAGTATAAAAGTATATCTATAAAATAAAGGTTCTGGCATTGACATTTGTAAAAGAATGACAAAGCAGCATATGAGTACACACTATATGTATGAGGTAGTTGATATTGGTATAGAGGTAAAGTGGCATATGCAATAAGGCTAGTAAAAAGAATACAGTATATACTGTATATCAGCAGTAGTGTAGATATAAAAAGCAGTGTAAATGTAAACCGTAGTAATAAATGTAAACAGTAGTAATAAACAGTAAATGTAAACAGTAGTATGACTATAGGCAGTAATGTAATACAAACATTAGTGCAAATATGAGAAGTAGTGCAAACTGAATGAGCACATGACCGAGAGTTTAGTGAATAACCCGTTTGATGACACAGAGTCCAGTGTTAAAATCTTTGTGTTGTGTGGTAATGTGTGAGAAAGTTTTTTGTGTTAAGGCAGTTCAAATGGGAGGGGAGGCAGAGCAGGCAGAGTGTTTAGCATCCTGACTGCCTGATGAACAGAGCTGTCTCTCAGTCTGCTGGTTCGAGCCTGGAGACTCCTCAGTCTCCTCCCTGATGGCAGCAGTCTGAAGCAGCTGTGTAGTGGGTGTGTGGGATCACCTGCCATGCAGAGGGCTTTCCGAGTAAGGCGGTTGCTGTGTAAGTCCTGCTGTAGTGAGGGGAAGGAGGTGCCGACAATCTTCTCAGCTACTCTCACGATGCGCTGGAGGCTCTTGCGGCAGGATGCAGTGCATGCACCAAACCACACCGTGATGCAGCAGGTCAGGACACTTTCTATGGCGCCCCTGTAGAAGGTGCACATGGTGGGTGCTGGAGCTCCAGCTCTTTTCAGCTTGCGGAGAAAGTAGGCGCTGGTGAGCCTTCTTGGCCAGTGATGCAGTGTTCCTGCTCCAGGACAGGTCCTCTGAGACGTGCACTCCCAGGAACTTGGTGCTGTCCACTCTCTCCACTGTGGTGCTGTTGATGGTCAGAGGGGCATGTTGGGCATCCCTCTTCCTGAAGTCCACAACAATCTCCTTTGTCTTCTCCACGTTGAGAGTGAGATTGTTGTGTCCGCACCACAAGGCCAGGCGGCTCACCTCGTTCCTGTAGTCCGTCTCATCGTTGTTGCTGATGAGACCCACCACTGTTGTGTCGTCCGCAAACTTGATGAAGTGGTTGGAGCTGTATGATGGTGTGCAGTCGTGTGTTAGCAGGGTGAATAGAAGGGGGCTCAGCACACATCCTTGTGGGGCCCCTGTGTTCAATGTGATGGTGCTAGATGTGTTACTCCCGACCCGTACTGTCTGTGGTCTCCCGGTCAGGAAGTCTAGCAGCCAGTTACACATGGTGGGTACCAGGCATTACATATATATATATATGTATATATTTTTGCAAATATGTATTTTTCTTTTAACAAAATGTAACAATAACTGCCTAACTTAGCTAAACATATATTGAACAACTCATACAAGGACTTGTACAGTACTTGTAAAAATCACATGCACTAACATTCTTGATTTAAAAAAAAAAAAAACTGTGGGCAGCAGATGTGTATTTTTTTCCTACTTTATAATTGGTTATATACAAAAAGGGACTTTTTTTAAGTATCCAATATCGGCCAAGTAAAACCGATCAGCTGATAATTCGGTCTATCTCTAGTTGAATACAGTATACTCCTACTTCCGCTCTCGGCAAAGCAAGTCGCATATCTTTTTGCTCCTATCCTCCCTAAGTTTTCCTCCTCCCTGCTTGCTTTTTGTCTCGTCTGTGACTCTTCAGCGCTCACTCGAACCAATTTGCGATGGATTTAATAAATTGGGCTGTTTCATCTATAGATAAGATTTTTTCCACGAAGCGGACCGGGCCAGGAGAAGCGGTCTGCCCCTCTGACACGCACGCTGTCGGATACATGATGGACTCGTGGGGACAGTGGCAACCCATGTGTTTGACCGTCTTGTCTGTCGAAGACGTGGAAGATTTGTGGATTATTGGGATATTGGTGGCAGCTGCTTTGTTTTTTGGCGTAAGCGGAGCTGTCTGCTACTGGAAGCTCAGGAAGGCTTCGGCGGCTATCGGCGCGCTGGCCAAACTTCCTGATCAGCAAGATTCTCTGATCCGGGCTGTGAGCTCCTCATCCCAGCTGTTGTACGAGCTGAATCGCACGATAGGAGCAGCGGTAGACCACCGCGGACCTGCGGTGCGCTTTGGAACTCGTTTACAGCCGCCCGGCATCAATCAGGGCACAGATGGGGGTTCGTAGTTCGGAACCTCATATGATTCGGCGACTTTGGACCTGAACAGCACCTGGACTTGGAAGGCTGCAGTCAAAAAGAACACTGTGGCCTGGATTGAAGATAAACAAAAGACCTATCTAATCTGGTTTCCGCACGACCTTGAAAAAAGAAGAAGGCTGTCTGCTGGAAACTATTCTCCTGGAGTGAAGCTGAGAGACCTTGCTGACCCCCCCTCCCCCCCCAGAGATCTCTGTGGGTGTGCTCGGAGGCGCCAAGCTGAACAACTGCTGAACTGTGCTATCTGAATGTTGCTCACAGACTCTTTTGATCTCCTTGCATGTCGTCAAAACTGCAACAATGTCTTGTCTGGTTGTGCTTAATGCTGATAGAGTTTTTGGGACTTTATCATAGAGTGTCTTAAGGCAATCTTTGATAGATTCTTTTTTTGAATATCACAAATGATACCTATTGTGTTTTTCCTTTTTCCATATCTGTTTGACCTTCATCCGGAGACGGATGAGTGCGGCCGCGCAGAAGAACATGTCATGTGTTTGAATATGCTGCAGCTTTACATACTCTCCCTCTTCTGGACGACTGTGTATACATCATCACGTTGTATCGGTTAACTGGTGCAATGTTAATAAAAATCTCTTGTATCTTGTATCTTGTATACGGTCCTCAAAAAAGGAAATGCCTCAGAGAAATTAATCATTTGCATTTTTTTCTCTCATACTGTAAGAAGTATTTGTTTTCCGTGCAGTAAATGTGTTGTGGAGCAGTGATGCATTTGTCCTTGTGATATATTTCTCTGTGCATCTGTACTGTCCTCGTATTAAATTAGCATAACCTTATTAATGGCTTCGGGGATCAGGTATGTACTGTAGCTGAGGTAGGTCATCAGCAACTGTGTGGTTTTACCTCACACCAGTTTACTGTGGAGCAGGACTGTGGTGAGTCTGTCAAAGGTTCAAATCAACTGTGGAACTCGGCATCGAACCATCTGTTCGACAAATGCCAAATGTGTCACTTTCTACAGATTTCTGTGCATGTGCATATAAAACGAGTTGAATATTTTCCTGTGAGAAAAGGCTCAAAATTGAATTGGCTTCTTTAAACAAAAAGATTGGAAGGAAACGTCATAAAAATGCAAAAGAACATTTGTTAGTGTTAGTGTATACTGTAAGTGTAGCACGTCCCGTGTCTCGACATTTTCTTGCTGGGCTGATGATTAGCAGACTGCCTTTTAGCATGGAGGGCTCAGTTCTCATTTTGACAAGCACTGACACTTGATGCATGCATCTTGTCTGCACGACCAACGTTTCACCTCAAATGTTGATCAATCCGACACGTGTTGATATGGGAGCTTTGTGTCCTGACCCCAAAAAAACAATCCTCCATGGAGTCGCAACATGTTGACTGACATGAATAGGTACTGCTTTAATGAAGAGGCTGATTATAGAAAACAAGTCTTCTTGTGTCTGCGTTCTGCTTTCTGTGTTGGAAATTGCCAATTTAGTGTTGTGGATATCTGTGAAATAAAGGTGGCTTACTGCTATAAAGAAAAGCCACTCTGTGTAAATCCAGGAGCTCATTGATTGATGAATGTCTCAACAGACGTGGAAATAAATGGATATAGAGAGCAAACCGACATTGGTCCTCTATCTTGGGAAGTGCAAAGTATCAAATGGTAAATGTGGGACCATACAGTCTCTTCTTCTAGAGTTCATGTCTTTACTACACGGTTTAGAAGAGACAAAATAAATAAAAATGTTATTTTTGCAGCCAAAAGCTCTCAGATGTTGTAATGTGACCTTTGGCATCACTTCCAACCACGTTCTTAGCTGCTAATCTGACAATGCTGCCTAACTAAATATGGCTATTTCAGATCTGACATGTGTGGATAAATGAGTTAGTTGACTTTAGTGTGTGATAAAGTAAACAAAACAGTGTGAAAATAAATTATTTGTTGTTTATTTTACAAAGATATGCTAAAACAGTTGGAACAAATTAGTTGGCACCCTTAAAGAGACAAGTTTATCTTAGCATTGTAGTCATGTCTCAGACTAAGGTTTTGACAGTAATTAGTATCACAAGTGCCTTCAAGCTTTTAGTCAGCCACCCATCCTATTTAAAGAGAACAAACATGCCACTGTGCTGTTTAGTATTAGTGTGCGTACCACACTGAACATGAAGAGAAAGCAAATGCAAGAGCTGTTTTAGGAACTCAGAAAGAAGAAAACAGAGATCCAAAACTTAAAGGATACAAGACCATCTAAGCAGTAAATTCCTGATCACAGCAGCCAATATTAATAAAAAGTATAAAGTTTACAGGACTGAAGCCTACTTCCCAGGATGGGGACGCAAGAAGCGATGCAACCCCAGGTTGATTAGCTGGGTAGAGCAGTTGGTATAAATAGAGTAAAATAACCAAGCCAGAAACATCCAAGCTGAACCCCGTGGTTAGGTTACGTCACTTTCTGATTGCACAATTTGTCACATTTCGAATCATAATGGGATTAATGGAAAAAAGGGCAAGGAAGGTTTTATTATTGACAGTAAAACACAATAGAGACTTTATCAAAATGCATGTTGACAAGCACCTTTCTTCTTCTCTCGCTCCCGTTAAAGGCGGTCACTTTCTCCTCTCCCTCCCCTGTTCCCCTCTTCCTCCTGCTTTTTGCTTTCTGTGTGTGTTTGAAGCTCCTGGTACACATCTTCCGAACGAAAAATTACTATTATGGATCTGGTGAGTTGGACATTCAATACAATTGACAAAATGATTTCAACAACACAACAGGGTCCTACAGAACCCTTTTGTCCGGCTGAGACTCACGCTGCAGGGTACATCAGGGATCTGTGGGGAGTTTGGCAGCTCATGTGTCTTTCAGTTCTGTCTCAGTAAAACACCGAAGACGTTTACCTAATTGGATTAATGATAGCAGGGTTTCTGCTTTTTGGGTCCCTATGTTATTGACTTTTGAAGAAGACATCGGCAGCAGTTTTGGCCATGACAAAACTGCCAAGTCTGTGTGAAGGTTTGGTTCATGCTACGAGTACTCAAAATCAGCAGATTTACAAGCTAAACCGTAAGATGGAAGCCATTTGTGAGAGTTGCAGGCCACCTGCAGCTTCTAGGACTCGCCAGCATGTTGGAGTCGACCTTGAAGAAGCCTCATAGCACGGATCAGTGGAATGGCCATAAATCTGACCATTTTGGACTGGGAAAGTTCCAGCAGGACTCAAGGTTGACAAGAAAAACAGTCTGCTTGAAGAAAATCAACAATTGTGGCTTATGTGAATCTGACTCCCCTGTTTGGCCTCAGATGTGGGCCGACTATCATATTTATCCTGGGACACGTGTAAAGTAAGGAAAAAGCCTCGTCCATTAAAACACCCACTCCCTTCCCACCACCCGAGAACGTCTGTGCAGGCTTATCAGAACTGTCGGCTGAACAACGCCTTATCAGGACTATGGCCTATCTGAAAGTACTTCATGAACAAATCACAACGTCTTGACGTCTGAGGCTGTTAGACTCATGAATAAATAAATAATAAGAATAATCACTGTGAAATATCACAACATGCTGATGCTGATCTGTTTTCTTGTTGCTATGTTCATTTGTGACCATCTGCTCATAAAGACTCGTGTTCGTGCTGCTGTTTGTAATGATGTTTTTCTATTACATTAGGGCTTCGTGTATTTCTAGTTGATGTTTTTCTTAGTTATATCCTAGATGTTATTACTGTTTTTCTCTTACATTTTGTTGTTGAATGTAACTGGGACCCTGTGTACATAATCTCGTTTCATCACATGTACCACATGCGGTGCAAATGACAATAAAGATTCTCTGACTCTCTCTGACTCTGACTCAAATGTATATGTAACGTGTTTATAATGTGCTTCCTGGTAGAGTTTTTTTAAGTTGTGTCCTGGTAGGACAAGATGTGAAGATATCTTTTTTTGTATTATTACTATCCATCCTCATGGCCTTTTACCTTTTTCTATCTAAAAAAAAAAAGTATTCTGATGAAGCATAAGAAACAGTGCTCTTGTAGCAGCAGCAATGTGTACTCCGCCCATTTTTCAGAAGACTGTACGAACATAATCTCACTGTATCCCGGTACAATGAAAATAAAGCTTATTCTGATTCTGACCAAAGTTTCTGGGACTGATGAGACAAAGCTGAAGCTTTTTGGCTCCAGTCACATCTGTTGCTTTTGGATTATTGTAAAACATACAAACAGATTCATCCCTGTCTGTAAATCTTTTAACGAGCTGTGGCAGTTTAGGAAGTAAAACTAGAGTCAAAGAAGTCAACGGTTATGAACAAACGCTCAAACGATCTCCAACTAAATGAGTGACCAGAACAAGCTTGGGGAATTTGTCAATTTCAGGAGGAGATCAGGGGCCTCATGTATCAACGGTGCGTACGCACAAAAACCTTGCGTACGCCATTTTCCACGCAAAACTCTGTATGTATCAAAACAGAACTGAACGTGGAAATGTGCGCAGCCCCACGCCAGCTCCAAGGTTGGCGTACGCACGTTTCTGTGGTTTTGGTTCCATTGGCGACACCTAGAGGTGATTCTGAGAAACTGTTCATGATGTGAAAATCATCATTGTTCACACCAAACACACATGATTAACAATTATTACATCCACATGGACGCAATTAGAATATAACCTGCAAAAAATATAAAAAACAGAAAGACTGAATAGTTTTGCACAGCTTAAATTCTTGTTTTTTGTTCATTTTTAGCTGTTTTAGCAGTTGAAGAACGTGATGCATGATGGGACAAGACGACGTTCCTCTGTTGCAGGGTATATTTAAATGAAAACAACGTTTTCTTTTTTTTATTCATTCCAGATTTAAAGAACACAAGAAAACTATTTTTTTTAAAAACACAAGAAATCCTCTGCTTCCTTTCATTTCATGTATTGTTTCATTTCTTGTTGTTTTTTCTAAATAGTTTTCTTGTGTTCTTTAAATCTGGAATGAATATAGAAAAAAAAAACGTTGTATCATGTGGGAATTGAACTCATGAAGTTCGGGACGAAAGGCGAACGCGCTACCCAGTGACCTATCTAGGCATGTTGTTACTGTGTGGTCAACTTCTCGTTTAAAAGTGCTTGCCTACGCGTGCCAAACAAAACCTTTTTCCGTGCCTCTCTACCTCACTCAGAAGTGTCTCCAGTTCACAGTCCGTGAAGTTCCTCTTTTTTCCACGTTTCGACATGATTTGCAATAGAGCAATGACGACATTCCTCTCGTGCAGGGCATATTTAAATGAATTTGCATATTTATATGGAGGCGTGTCAAAGGCGGAGTCGGCCACTCTCTCATGTGCGCTCAATTCCACGTTGATTGTGATGTACAAAAGCAATGTGCGTGGATTCCGGCGTACGCACAGTTTGATACATCTGGATTTTTTTGTGCGTACGCAGTTTTCTGGATTTGACCGTACGTCACTTTTCAGTAAGAAGTCCACGCAAGTCTTTGTACATGAGGCCCCTGCTCATTTGTTTACCCAGCAGCCGGTGTCTGATCTAAGTAAACTTACGGTACATCAGTCTCAGTGGGGGGCAGAGAGAGTGGTGGAGATCAGTTTGGAGAAATAATAATGAGCAGAAGTGTTTCTTGTGGGGTCTTTTTTGTTGTTGGTAGCCTGTAAGGGAAAGTTTAGGTGGCAATTTGTTTTGTGAAACAGATGTTTGCTTTAGTGCTGCAGAAGTTCTTATACAGCTGATTATGTGGTGGCCTCTATATAATAACCCAAAAATACCACAGTCAATTAACAACTTCTTCGTTGGTATTTTTAAAGGTTTTTGGCTTGAACTTTTCCAGCAGAGTCAAGTTATTCTCAAACTGTGTAAAACAAATGAACTTAAAGACATTATATCTTCTGAAGCAATGCATGTGACTCACCATCTTTCATGCCATAGTTTAAGACTGAGATCATCTTAGAATGAGGAAT